>JAODJU010000038.1:487820-498479 GCA_026776725.1 Gnathonemus echidnorhynchus
CTAAATTGCCCGTAGGTGTGCATGTGTGAGTGAATGGTGTGTGAGTGTGCCCTGCGATGGGCTGGCCCCCTGTCCAGAGTTGTTCCCTGCCTCGTGCCCGTTGCTTCCGGGATAGGCTCCGGATCCCCCGCGACCCAGTAGGATAAGCGGGTTGGAAAATGGATGGATGTATATCTGCATATTTTGAAACGACAATAAAGACCGACTCCATTAGTTGATGGACGGCCATAACTAAGGACTGGTTAATTCACCAATGGTTTAAACAACCAATTAGTAAAGCTGTAGAAAAGTAAACCTTTTTATGTAGTTGTAGGAAGCGGGTGCAGTTTGCTGGGATAGTTCCGTCATTCAGACATTATCAATTAATGCATTAATGCAGAATCTATTGGTTTATGTGACAAAGCTGCAGTAGGATCACGGTCTGGCTGGCACTGTATACGGGCCCCATTCAGAGCGACCCAACTCACTGCGCTCAGGCTCACTGCACTCAGGCTCACTGCGCTCAGACTCACTGCACTCAGGCTCACTGCACTCAGGCTCACTCACGCTTGCAGTCCTTCTGGTTCTTGGTGAGCTGGAAGCCCGGCCGGCACTCGCAGGCCACGCTGCCCTTGGGCGTCTCCCGGCAGATGTGGGCACAGCCGTGGTTCCGGTCCATGCACTTCAGTCCTTCTGAGGGCGACAGGGGTGAGGGGGGCACATGGGGACAGACAGTTAGGAACATGGACACACACTCAGATTAAGTATCAATATCTTGGTGGGGACTCTCCATTCATTTCTATGGCCAAAACCCTAATCCCAGCAATAACCTTAATCCCAACCCAGCCCTAACCTTAACCATGAGCAACCAAACAAAATACGAGACTTATGTCATTTTTAGTTTTTTGATTCATAGGGGATGCTCATTCATTTCTATGGGAAAAATGCTAATGCTAACAATGACAACCTTAACCCCTACCCAGCCCTAACCATAACCATAAGTAACCTAACACAATACAAGAGTTTTTGCATTTTTAGTGTTTTGATTGCAGTCACATTTTTAGAAAATGTTTTCCCTTATGGTCTAAAAAGGTTTTTAAAAATTTTTAAATACAGGTATTTATCACATTGTGGGGACATTGATAAGATATATCTAGACCACACACACACAGACGCCCATACAGACACACACACACACACACACAGACGCCCATACAGACACACACACACACTCCAGCAGTCTCCAGCCTCGGCCCGGTCACCAGCTCTGGTTCCCCCGCCTCTTGACAAACACTGAATTCCTGCTGAGACACCGCCCTCGCCGACAGCCCCCCAGCACAGACACGCTCCATCCCCGTCGACAAACGCACAGTCACCCCGCCGGCAGTCAGATGGCGAGCCGCACTGAGCGTGTCTCATCATGCCCAGGGAACTCTGCCGCACTGCAGGAGCATGTCTGAGCGAGGCGGACAGAGCCAGCCGATCCGGGAGCCGATCCGGGGGCCGATCCGGGGGCCGATCCGAATGTCCGTGAGGGTGCGACGACCAGGTGGCAGCGGCCCAGGGTGATGACCCACGTGGAACTCACCAGTGCCCCCTTCAGCCCAGGTTAACAAGCCAGCAAGCAAGCCGTCACAGACAGACATGGTTCTGGCCACCGGGCGGCGCCGAGCCTACACCCTATTAGCGTAAAACCACCGCAGGGGCGGCTCTGGATCTGGGGGGTTTGGAGAGATGTTTCCACATACTGTGGTTTCTCCCGCTACATTTCCTGCGAGATGGAAACCCTCACAGCTCGTCCCTGCAGAGGGTGCCGTTTGCCCCCCTACCAGGGCAGAACCTGGGCCCAGGCTCAGGCTCTGCACTTTGTGGTCCATTTTATTATTCTGAATATAACAATAAAATATGCAGTGGAATACATTACAGCCTGCATACAGAACCACAGGTCTACAGTGGGGCTCCCGACCAGGTACCATCCAGCACCCAGGGCAGCTGGGAGTTAAACGTGAGCGGGGAGCTCGGCGGAACCGGCCTAGTGGGCTGCCAGGCCGGTTCCCCACACACTCAGATGAGGAGTTCAGAGGAGACCACAGGGCGCTACAAAAACAGAGACAAAGAGCGCGGGGTGAGTGGAGGGCGACTGTGGCGTGGAGCAAAAGCACCGACCCTGAAAGCTCACCTTGTTCCTAAAAATACAGCCCAGCATCAAAGACACCGTTACTGAGCGCGTGCGAACCAATGCGTCTCCTAGGCAACGCTTAAAGCGACAGGGCCCCGGCACGCAGACAGCGACGTGCTTTAATGATGCTCTGAGGTAATGAGCTGCTCACGGGATGCTCCCAGCAGCAAACACGCGTCCTTAATCAGTAGCTGCGAAAGCGAGTTGTATGTTAAACAGGTCTTCCACGCCAACGCCACATCAATCACGGTGGCTAAGTGACCGAGTTCAGCTCAGGTAGCTGGTGAGCATGATCCGCCGAAACACAACCCCCCCCCCAATTAGCTGTACGTTCTGCGAGGCCTTGGGGGGGCCGGCAATGGGGCTGGAGCAAGCGATAACCGCCGTCCCGCCCCCTCAGAGCCCCCCGTCCCTGCCCTGCCACAGTTCCCTGTGCGCTCTATGCTGGTTGCTATGGTGACATGCCCCAAACACAAGGCTTCTGGGTAATTAGGGCAGCATTCCTTCCCCCATGGATAATGGGCCACTAAAACTTTTTAACAGGAGGATAAAAATGTCAGCGCATGGAAACGACAGAGAGGGAGAGTGAACTCTGGGAGGGGGTGGTGGGTGGCGGCGGCATCCCAGAAGCCCCTGCCCCGGGCTGGGGAGACGGGGCCGCTCCGCGCTACCGTTTGGACGGCGTCCATCACACCCAGCTCTGCTTCCAGACTGGAACTCCTCTTTTTTTTATTAGGAAAAAGAGACAGAAGGGAATTCTGGGAATGACAGTGCTGATGAGCCCAGATGAATTTGCACCTACATTCAAGCTGAGCACCGGTAAACACGGCAGAGAACACACGCGCACGGCGGACTCTGACACGCCTGGCATTCCTCCTCCGCTCCGGCCGCACACGCAGGCAGCACGCGGGGACGAGACAGGACATGCCGGAGAAGCAGGAGCCTGAGCACGCCCCCTGAACACGCCCATGGAACACACCTACTAAGCACAGCTACTGAGCACGTCCACTAAACCTGGCCACCGGGCATGCCCACTGAACACGCCCATGGAACACACCTACTAAGCACAGTTACTGAGAACATCCTCTGAGCACACCTGCTAAAGACGGCCACTGAGCACGCCGTGGAGATGGACACAGTGTGGAACATGGCCTCCACAGCCCAGCGAGTGGCTGACAGACTAGCAGGGGTCAAGTGGCTCACCTTTGGGCCTCTGGATATAGTTACGCTGGGGGAGCCCTCATCTCTCAAAGTGCAGCCCCCCCCCTCACCCGGGGCCCCTGCCCAGAGCATCACTGCCACAGCTGATGATGAAATCGGCTCATTCCTCATTGAGTTTGTAAAACGCCGGCCAGTAAAAACAGGCCACCTGACACCCCACACGCACAGGCACCCACACTGCCCCACGAGAAGGCCCATCCGGGTGAGGGTCACGCCAAGAGAAGGGGGCCAGAGGGGCAGCGAGGGGTCCGGCCGCCCCCCAGCTTTTCCACTGGGAGAGAGCAGGGAAAAAAAACATTAGCAGCAAATTAATGAAGTGTTACATTGTGCTGGGAGAGTGAGGAAGGCCTCGCCTGGGGCGGGCTCCAGCAGAACGTTCTGGGCCTAACAAGAGCCAGCAGCTGGAGGCAGCGATGATGGGGGGGGTGGTGGGGGGGGCGCGATGGGGCAAAGCACTGCAGGGTGAGGTGCCAAAGCAATTTAATCTGTGAGCAGTGAGCCCATTTTGTCACAAAATATGCAGGATTCACATTTATCAAGCGATACTCCGTCTGGCTGCCTGGCAGGCAGTGAGCTGGATGCCTGTCTGCAGCACAGAGAGGGCAGGGGTCCTCTGAACCACGAGGCGATCCAGCGGGAGAAGCACAGGCGCCGGCCCAGAGCCCTTCAGTGAGCTGAGATGCTGTCACATCACAGAGGGAATTCACACCATGAAAAACTTACCTCCTACCAGCGCCCCCCAGTGAAAATACAGTCTGCTGTCACCCAACATCTCACCTCACAACAGAGGTGTAAAAATACGTCAATCCTTCAAGCAGAATGGAGGAGGCTGCCAGCCTCATCAAATGGGGAATTGTTAACTGTACCTAATCCATTGACGATTAGCCAATTAAAAAAATTAAGTCATTCTTCTCTTGCAACTGAATTAAATCCAGTGTGTAAATTCGGGGCAGGGGGAGAGGCTGAATGGGATGCTTTGGTTGTGAATCAGAAGGACTTCCCAACTCATTAAGCCATTTGGCCAAGACAACCAAGCGAACCCGGCAAATTGGAGCAGTAAGTGTCGTATGAGCGCATGGCAGAAAAGTCCCCGGGGAGGCCAGAGTTATGAGAGGATAATACACTGGGTGGGGTCTAGTGCAACGGGCACCTGAGAATTAACTGGGCCTTTAATGTGGGGCTGCTGGCTGGCTAGGAGCTTCTAATTACCACCAATCAGAAGTCTGTTTGAGGCTGCGTGAATGAGGATGACCCTGAGGATTATGGGATAGGCTGCAGGTCAACACCATGACCAGGAAATGGATAGAAGAATAGCAATGATATCTGCTAATATGGCACTGGTAAGTGTGATTTAGATGCACGGTCAGGGGTCAAGACACAGGGAGAGTCATAGTGAGGGCCATGGCTCTGGCTCCATGGCGAGCGGGGGGCAGGGGGCTCACCTTTGGGCCTCTGGATGCAGGTATGCTGGTTGTCGCTCAGAAAGAAGCCATCTCGGCAACGGCACTCATAGCTGCCCATCATGTTGACGCAGATCTGCTGACAGCCGCCATTCCCCTCCGAACACTCATCCACGTCTGGGGAAACACAGGGAGCGAGACGGTGATGGTGTTTGTCATGGAGCGCTGGGCTGTGCTGCCCCCCTGCCTCCCGCCCCCCTGCCTGGGGGGTTCGGTGCTTCAGTGAGTAAAGGTGCCATAGGCTCCTTTGGGAAACTCCATCCAGTTCCTGAGCGCTGGGCACCAGAGAGCGGCTGTTTACTCTAGCAAGCTTCCACACCAGCTCACTTTCTGCCTGTTTGTCCAAACTGGAGCAGAGGGAGGATTAAGCTTCACACACACACACACACACACACACGCACACACACAGAGGTTTGTAATTATATCTTTGTGGGGACTCTCCGTTCATTTCTCTGGGGAAAACTATAATCCCAACATGAAGACCTTAACCCCTACCCAGCCCTAACCTTAACCATAAGTAACCAAACAAAACCAAATATCTTTGGCATTTTTAGTTTTTGATTGCAGTCACAGACATATTTTTTTAAATTGAGGTAGCAAAATGTCGCCACATGCTAAAAAGTAACAGGTTTTGCCACATTACAAGGACATTTGCTTCCCACAATATAATATGTACATGACCCATGCACAGACACACACACAGACACACACACACACACACACACACACACAGACACACACACACACAGATACAGACAGACAGACGCACACTCACAGACACACACACACAGACACACACACACACACACACACACACACACACACACACACACACACACACACACACAGACACACACACACACACACACACACACACACACACACACACACACACACACACACACACACACACAGACACACACACACAGACACACACACACACAGATACAGACAGACAGACGCACACTCACAGACACACACTCACAGACACACTCACACACACCCCTGCCTGCCCCCATGTCACCCTCACGCTCTGTCTGGCCCCTTCATGCTTTCATCATTCTTGTCTCGTCCCCTGGCAAGACACCGGGGCTCTTTCAGCCCCCCCACAGAAACACTGGCATGTCTGTGACAGGAAGAGTCTGACAAGCTGGGGGGAGGTTCGGGGTGGGGGGGGGGACAGCGCAGGGTCTCCATGTGACGGCCCCCTGCGTGACGCTAATTCTGGGCACCACAGTTGTTTGTCACCGGGCCGACCTCAAGGATGTCAGCGCCAGGACGGGCGGTAGCTCTGGGACGCCGCCCCCACCAGGCGACACACCGGCACGGCCGCCCCAGCCACCCCGGAACGCGTCGCTGCCCTGTCTGCCGCGGGCCGCCCGGCGCCCTCTCCGAGCGCCTCTAATAATCGCCTGCGTTATGGACCACGCCAGGCCACCGTCCAAAGCAAATATTTCCAAAGGGAAAGGGTTTCAGGCCCGGCCCAAAGAAGCCAGCGCGTTATTAGTACTTTAAGGAGATTTTTTTTTCATTTTCCCAAGGGGGTTAGAAAAAAACCATCTTAATCAAGCTAAGGCCTGAAAAACGAGCTGCGCTCCTTCCCAGCTCTGGCTCTGAGCGCTTAGCAGGAGTGTGTGTCTGACATCTGGCCCCTCGCGGTGAAGGTCTACAGACGTGTAAACAAGCCAGCTCCGCTGCGTTGCTCTCTACTGCTCTCCTCACCTCCTCTTTCCTCTCCTCTTCCCTCCTTTCCCTGCCTCTCCTTCCTCTCCCCTCCTCTCCCTTCCTCTCCTCTGCTCTCCTTTCCTTTCCTCCCCTCTCTTTTTCTTTCCTCTCTTGTGCTCTGCTGTACTCTCCTCTCCTTTCTTCCCCTCTCTTCTTTCCTCTCCTCCCTTCCCCTCTGCTCTGCTGTGCTCTCCTCTCCTTTGCTCCCCTCTTCTCTCCTCTCCTCCCCTTCCCTCTCCTCTCCTTTCCTCCCATCTCTTCTCTCCTCTCCTTCCCTATCCTCTCCTCTGCCATCCTCTCTTCTCCTTTCTGCCCCCTCTCCTCTCCTCTCCTTTTCTCCTCTCTCTCCTCCCCACCCCTCTCCTCTCATCTGCTGTCCTCTCCTCAGCTCTCCTCTCCTCCTGCCTGACCCAGCCCTCCTGCTAATGGGAAGCCACAGTCCCTGCTGACGCGCCGCATGATCATGAGGGCTAGCAGCTGCCCCCCCCCACACCACTAGGCCTTTGGGCTATAGGGAGGGGGACAGATTCAAATAGGATATTTTATATTCCTAAACAGGATTACAGGATTTCCATTTTTCCATTGCTTTTAAGAAAAGAGGCTTGGTAACAGACCCCCCCCTCCCAGTTTGTCTGTGTGTTGGTAAGCAGACTGCCTGATCAAGCTGATTCCCATCCCACAGTGACCCCACACAATTACAGTGAGTCAGACTGAGACCAGGGGGGAGTCTCCATCAGCCTGTCAGGAACTGCACTTTCCCCAGGAATTCCGTATGCTCCCTCAACACTGTATCCAACACAATCCAACACAGGCTCCTGTCCAGCAAAATCCAGTACAGACTCCTGTCCACACAATCTAACACAGGCTCCCTCCACAAAGTGTACAGCACAGTCCAGCACAGGCTTCTGTTCACACAATGTCCAGCACGGGTTCCTGTCAACACAGTCCAGCATAGGCTCCCTCCACACAATGTCAAACACAGTGCAGCACAGGCTTCTGTCCACACAATGTCCAGCACAGGTTCCCACGACACAGTTTCCAGCACAGTCCAGCTCAGGCTCCAGTCCACACAATATCCAGTACAGGCTCCTGTCCACACAATGTCTAGCACAGATTCCTGTCCACATAGTCCAGCATGGGCTACCTCCACACAATGTCCAGCACAGTGCAACACAGACTCCAATCCACACAATGTCCAACATAGTCTTCTGTCCATACAATATGCAGTATAGGCTCCTGTCCACACAGTGTCCAGCACAGGTTCCTGTCCATACAGTTCAGCATAGGCTCCCTCCACACAAAGTCCAGTACAGTTCAGCACAGGCTACAGTCCACACGATGTCCAGCACAGTTAAGCACAGACTGCTGTCTGTACAATGTCCAACACCGGCTCCTGTCCACACAATATCCAACACAGGCTCCTGTCCACACAATATCCAGCACAGGCTCCATCCACTCAGTATCCAGCATGGGTTCCTGTTCATACAGTCCAGCATAGGCTCCCTCCACACAATGTCCAGCACTGTCCAGCACAGGCTCCCACTGCACAGTGTCCAGCACAGTCCAGCACAGGCTCCTGTCCACACAATATCCAGTATAGGTTCCTGCCCACACAGTCCAGCACAGGCTCCATCCACAGAGTGTCCGGCACAGTCCAACACAGGCTCCGTTCACACACTCGACCACAGACTCCCTGTAATGCCAGTTTTCCAAATGAAATGTACATGAAAAAAATAACTACTACTCAGATGCTGACTTGACTTTTATGAGCTTTAATCTACTGTATGGTGAATGTAAATCATAATTTTAGAAAGCATATCCAGGTGAGTTTGATGAGCAGATGGCAAGGCAGGCAGATGGGCAGGCGTGCATGCAACGAGAGCAAGCAGACAAACAGGTGGGTATGAAGCAGGCATGCAGATGAGTGACTCCAGTTATGAAAATCACACAGCTCAGCACAGGCTCCTGTCCACACAGCTAAGCACAGGCTCCTGTCCACACAGCCCAGTACAGGCTGCTGTCCACCCAGTCCAACACAGGATGCTGTCCATGTGTGTGTGTAGTGTGCCTCAGCATGTGGGTTGGGTTTGGGTGGGGGGTGGCAGGTCACCGAACGTGTGATTAGTGGTTCTGCTCCCATGAATCCATTATATTTGTACAGATGTTTATGAGATCTGTCCTGAACAGGCGCCGAAACGAGAAAGGGGATCCAGTGACTGCGGCTTTCCTGAGGTTATAAAAACACGGAGGGCCCCGGACAGTGATGGAGCGGCCCCAACTGCGCTCTGCAGGCCCCTCCCCCCACGTGTTCATGGCCTCCGGAAGCTGAACGATTAACGCAGCCAACCAGCTCCACCATCTTTCTTTGCGGACATTGAACTGGACCTGACGGCCATCTGAGTCATCACTGCGTGTCCCTGTAGCCTCTGGCTGCTGGTCGCCTACGTTGACCTGGGGGTCTGATTAGCTCTGAGCTGAAAGCAATGGGTCGACTGGGCATCGCACTGCCGGGGGGGGCGGGGGGGGGCGTCACTCAGCGTACAGCTTGCTAACGAAGCCACCTCAGCTCCTGTCTAATTATCACGCCATGTCACCCCCCCACAAAGGCCCCTGCCAGGAGAGTGGGCCGCAGAGGCAGGCGCACTGCAGAGCGGAGACAGGAAGTGTGTGACAGGAAGCAGTGGGTGGGAGG
Organism: Gnathonemus echidnorhynchus; assembly: GCA_026776725.1. Taxonomy (NCBI): domain Eukaryota; kingdom Metazoa; phylum Chordata; class Actinopteri; order Osteoglossiformes; family Mormyridae; genus Gnathonemus; species Gnathonemus echidnorhynchus. The sequence continues at coordinate 497,077 of JAODJU010000038.1, forward strand.
GGTTCAGACAAGGGACTCGCTGCCCCACATTCGTTGCTCCACCCTCCAGGGGAGGGTTGCAGTGCGCCGCTGCTCACAGTGACTCTGATGACTCTGACTCTCCAGGAGTCACATTTACATATTTAGCAGATGCTTGTATCCAATGAGAGCTTGGGGTCAGTCAGCCCCCCGTAACCCTGGGGCAGACAGGGTGTGGTCACTGCTGGCCGCACGATTTAAACCCACAAGCTTCCGGACATGGGCACTGACCCCCAGGCTGCTGAGCCCCACAGCTGGCGGAGAGAATCACCTCCCCTCTCGTCCCCCTTCTTTATTCCACCACTTTACTCTCCTGTACCTTTTTTCTCTCAAAGACAGTCATCTGTTTCAAAATACAGTGACGTTTCAGGCTGAGCGTGTAGTATTGCGCCCTGCTGGAGAGGGTGAAAGGGCTCATCCCATTCAGAAATGAGCATGCAGAATAAATGTGGCAAAGAATTCTTTTCTCATGGACAAAATGTCACCTCGGAATACCCGGGCGTGTTTACACAGCGACAGCCACCGGCCCCCAGCCCCCAGCGTCAGACACCAGGCCAGCCCGGGTCAGGGCAGGAGTCCCTCTGTGCCTGGGGGCTGGATACTGGCCCTGTGTGGGGGAGGGGGGGGCAGGGGGTAAAATGGGGCTCTTAGGAAGGGAATCCGACTCTGGCATGAAGGTATTTAAAGAGGCTGACTGTTAAGGGGGGGGGGGCAGCACATTTGAGCTCCCTGAGGAGTGAGGCGTTAGGGGGGTGATGCATATGAACACACTGCACACATCACACATTACACATCACAAATCACATAGCACACATCACAAATCACACAGCACACAGAAGCGTGCAGGCAAGAATGGGCATGGTGCCTCTGAGAGCGAGCGTCTGGGAGGTGTTTAAGAGGGAGGGATGGCTCCCTCCCGGGGCCCCCCCTCCCCACTGGTGCATGCGGTCACAGATGGAGGAAATGACCCGGTCGCAGAAACAGGCCCCGCTCAACGGCTCAGAAAATGAGTATGCGTGTATATGTCAGTGTGTGTGTGTGTGTGCGTGTGCGTGTGTGTGTGTGTGTATATCTGAGAGTGTGTGATTCCAGTCAGACTGCAGTATAAATGACTATTCTCCATCTTTCATTCCTCCATTTCATCCCTCTGTTTTAACGATGCCTGATTACCGGCTGTCTCTCTCACCAGAAGTGAAAAAGTCTGAACTTGAACCTGAAGGAGATAGACATGGGGGGAGGATTGTTCTGTGGGGGGGCTTGCAGCAGCCTGCTGTCACGCAGCCCCTGTCAGCACTCTGCCCCCGGGGGCTGACAGACAGCCTGCCGCTCTGCACGCAGCCACCCCCCCTCCCCCCACCCTGAGGCCTGTACAGAGAAACCCCCTC
>JAODJU010000038.1:513724-526242 GCA_026776725.1 Gnathonemus echidnorhynchus
GCCCCCCCCCCCCCCCCCAGTACTTGCTGGGATTTTTCCTTTTCTGCAGGAATTTACAATCAGCTGCTGGTCAGACCGTGGTGGGGGTTGCCATGGAGATGGCTTCCGTGGGCGAGAGGTCAGACTCTGAGACCATGTGCAATTAATGGATCCGAGCAAAACCTCTTGCGACAGGCAGTAGGAGGCCAGTCATACCAGGGTCCTAACATGTTTCCCGAAGTGGCCAGATAGCCAGCCTGTGCTGCACTATTAAATATGTCCCGCTGTCTTTTAATAATACAGTTATTAGCAACTATTGTAATGCATAAGAGCCACGATCTCTGTGCCCCAACCATATGTTCAGAATATGCATTTGCTCCCACGTGATTCAGGCTTTTCTGTTTACTCTTTAGGTTTTTCCTTTATGTTTTATTATGATAAATAATGTCTGCAAACCACACGTGCCATAGAAGCTTAAAGTTCATCAGCCAGAAGCAGCTTTCTCTCACACAAATGCAGGCTGAGACTTAGAGAATAACGATCGTTAGAGCTGCTGATCATTAGAGTTGCTGAGGCCACTGATCATTAGAGTAGCTCATCGTTAGAACCACTGATCATTAGAGCAGCTGATCATCAGACCCACTGGCCATCAGAGCTGCCGATCATTAGAGCCAGTGGTCATTGGAGCCGCTGATCCTTAGAGCCACTGATCATTAAAGCCGCTGATCATCAGAGCTGCTGATCTGTAGCTGGTGAGTTCAGGTCCCAGGCTGCACTCAGGGAATTAGCCCTGTGCATATGGAAGCCATGTTCCTTAATCTCCTGCTGGGCCCTTTGGTGGGGGCATTTGAGATCCTATCTGGCTGGACCCCTGGACCTGGCACTACATCCCAGTGAGATCCAGGCTGCTCATCCTTACCTCCTGCTGAGTGTGAGCCCACTGCTGCCCCTCTGCCCCGTTCCATAAGCATCTCCCTTAGGCCGTACATGTGTGTCCGAGGTTTAACAGGCCAGAGCAGCAGAGCACGATGGTCAGGAACCAGCAACTCCTGTGGGCTCCTGTGACAGCATCACAGGCCGACCAATCATCAAGCAGAACCGAGTGAGGCAGAGCGATGGCTTTACTGCTTCTCTGACAGGCTTCCACTCCATGCATTGGACCTCTGTATGAACTCCTCAGTCACTCCAAGCTCCTTCCTGCTGGTGTGGAGTCACTCTACTGCATAGCAGCAGATTCTTTGCCACTCTTCTCTGTGTCTGTTGTCATGTTGATTATAACTGATGATCTGTGTGAAGACCTGATACCATCTCAGGGCCACTCAGAGCAGGAAGAAGAATCGTAGGGCATGGAATTGGCAGGATTTGGGGTAGAGGGTTAACAACATGGTTATCCCCCCATCGTCAAAATAATTTTTTATTACATTGTGGGTGCATTTAGTCTTCTCAGTGTTATACATACATAGTGCGCGCACACACACACACACACATACACACACACACATATACACATGCTCCATAAAGAGCCCTTTGATTTGCATGCTTCACTTTCAGGTCGACTCAGTATCAGTTAGCACTAACCAATACAGCATGAAGCCCATCTGATCAAGTCCCAGGGTGGGTCATTCTCAGCGAGAAGCATAAAGTGGCGATTGAGGCAATGCAAGGGCCAGCACAATGGGGCCAACAGGCTGGGGGCAAGCAGACCAGGGGCCAGTGAAACAGGGGCCAGCAGACCAGGGGCCAGCACAATGGGGCCAGCAGGCTGGGGGCCAGCGAAACGGGGGCCAGCAGACTGGGCCGCCACACTCGGTTCATTAAGGCCTGCGAGTTGTGCACCTCCATTGCGTGGCAGAAATAGCCGTCTGCGCAGCACATTTATAGAAGCAGGGGAGCCCAGGTAATGTTTTATTTATGACCGGAGGTATGAAAGGCCTCAGTCACAGAGGAGAGGCAGAGCAAAGCCAGCGGCAGCAGGGGGAGAGCGGGGCCCAGAGCACGGCCTCCATGCACCAGCGCTTTTGACCTTCTGTGTGCCGTAAGGTGAAGGGGTCGCGACCCCGCAGGGTCTACACCAGTGAAAGGAGGCCACAGGAATTAACCCTTCACGGCTCCTTAGAGGTTTCCAGTCCTTCAGACAGGGGCTCACAGGCACGTGTGGGGACGACGTTTTTACACGCAGCATGTAACTTCACGAGGATTTCAGAAACAGAATCTGCATCCCAGCACACAGGGGTGCAACAAAAACAGCCTGTCTGACTGACGCAGCGGTGCTTTCGCAGATCGCAGGCTGATCTGCCTGTAATTTTCATCACTGGGCCCTGCTACAGACTGTGATGCGGTTTTTAAAAGACTAAACTATTATGTTTCAACGTGCGCTCATGTTACCGTGCCTTCTGAATCACGGGAAAGTCAGTGTTTATAAAAGAAAAATGTGTGTTGATTAGTGATTTGGGGGGGCATTCTATTCTTGTTGGTCAAATAGATGAAACGGCTTGCTGCCTCGACTTGTTTTACTGGGGATTTTCCATAACTCGTCAAAGTGTTTAAGCACTGAGTCACGGCGGAATTAGACATGGATTACTGCATTTAGTGTATAAAAGGTACACCTGATCAGCACGGCTCACCCAAAGCATAAGGAATTACTAATTTATATCACAGAAAGCCAAATGATGATCCGTCGACGCCTGTAACTCGCGCCAATTTCCACACTTTCCGCATTTTCATCACTTTTTTTAAGCTGCAGGATTTGGACTTCAGGACCAGTCGGTTTAAAACCCACAACCTTCTCAGCCCTGTCATTTAAACCTTAGCGCGGAATTAGCTAAAATGCCCATAATCACCTTAAAACTGCCTGTAATTAACCATAAAGATGAATGTATGCTGCTGGTGACCTGCATGCCGTCATGGGCAGAGAGACGCGTTTAATTGCAGTGCAAACGCAGTGAAGGGGATGATCTTCTCGGTTTCTGGCCCATCCTGAGAAATAAAGCAATTACCGTGAATCACTAATGCAGACCGAGCAGGCTGAGTCGCCCCTGCACTACCCCACAGACATTCCTTAAATCTACTCGTTATTTTGTTGTAAATTGACAATACAATTATCTACACCTAACTGATCACATTATCTCTGCACATCCTTTTAATACTCTTAAACAAAACAACAAATACATTAAAAAGGCTTCTAACATGCAGATTATATATTACAGCTTTTTTTGTAGCCTCTTAATTCGTCCACTTTTATTAAAACGTATAACATCCAAACTAAGCACTTTAAGACTGGCTTTGTGCAGTGGCAACACAGGGGTTAAAAGAGACGCTTTGTGGGTAACGGAGTACTACATGGGCTGGTTAAAGGATCAGGACACTACGACCTGAAGGGAGAGAGGTCAAGCAAGGGCACATACTTGACGAGAGAGAGAAATAGGGGGAGACAGAGTGAGAGAGAAAGCGAGAGAGAGAGAGCGAAAGGGAGAGACAGTGACCCTCTGGAGTGCTGCCTCAGATTGATGGGGGCTTGTTTGAGAATCCAAAGCAGCTCTGTGTGGGTCAGGATCTTATCAGCGACGGCGTTCTGGAGAGTTCTGTGTCACATGCTCTGATACACTGCCTCTCTAAGTGTCTCACAGATAGCAGAGGATGAGAGCAGAGGAGGTAGCCCCCCCCCCCCCCCAGCATGCAGACTGTACCGGCCCCTTAATCCCATAAAGGGAAAACAAGATCGACCCCGTCGCAGAGACATCTCCCCGGCGTGGGCAGGTACATGGTGCCACAACAAAGAGGGGTGGCTTTAGAGGAGCATCTGTGACAGACATCAGAGATCCAAAGTTACAAAGAAATGTACAACGCAAGAGCTACAGCAGGGCTGGACAATTTTCGCCCATCACCCTGGAAAAATGGCTGGTGTGCCAGGAGGTCATTCCGGGCCTAGCTACAGCGACGAGGGCTTCAGTGTGACCTTCACACACCTTCAGTGAGAAGTAGCAGGAACCTGAACCAAGTGTCTGGGCCACCACCAAGGATGCTGGGAAATGTACCGGACTGTGTTGACAGCAAAGGCTTAGAAGGGCTGCCGACAAGCATGATGGGAAATGTACCAGACTCTGTTGACAGTAGAGGCTTAGTGGGGCCGCTGCCGAGGATGATGGGAAATGTACCGGACTCTGTTGACAGCAAAGGCCTAGAGGGGCCGCCGCCAAGGATGATGGGAAATGTACCGGACTCTGTTGACATCAGAGGCTTAGTGGGGCCGCCGCACTCCATCAAAACAAACCATTTCCTGTGCAATTGGCACAGAGCGCCTCTTTTGTCTGCCCCCCCCCCCCCCAACCCAGGGGTCCTGGTGCTTTTCTCATGATGAAGGCAGGCCTGGCTGCGATCCTTGAGTCACCTCCGGGGTCACCGTCTTCACTCTTCGTGGCTGCAAGACAAATTGATCATTGTTAGGCAGAGTGTCAGGCTGTGAAAGGGGCCAAATCAGTGGGGGGGGGTCTTGACAGGGCAGGAAAATACCATAGTGAGTATGGCGGAGGGGGATAAACAAAAGGCTGGCCAGGATGAATGCGGCGAGGCTTGAACAGCAGCTGGCCGGGTCGAATGCAGGGAGGCTTGAACAGCTCCTCTGACTCACCTTCCAGGGGCCAAACCAGAAAGGCACTTTCCCTTATGTGGCAAATATTCATTATGACAACATGCTAATTTGCTGACTTATGTCTTATAACCTGTAATCAACCTGTAATAGCTCCACCAACTGAGAGCATCAGTTTGACCGCTTGGTACCACTCCCACCTGAGGATCTGTGACGTAACCTGCCTGACAGCCTGCCACTTTATATCAAAGGGATACTGAAGCAAATCCTCATTAAATAGTTTTTATGGGTCGTAAAGCTCCCATAAAATTCAAACAAAAGGTTGTATTTTTCCCTCTGGCATTTCTGTCAGCTAGACCTTCTTCGCCCTGCTATCCAACCATGAGTCCGTAGGTCCTGCATCAAGCCTTGTATTGGTTACACCCAACAGCTCCCATTCAGGAGAGCAGCAAGGGCATGGATACCCTGCCAAATACAGGGTTTCCAGATCTGTAGAAGGGCCCTTGAATTTATATTATATGTAAAATTGGGTGGGGGAGAGGCAAGATGACATTTTTTCAGGGAGCGCCAAATTTCTAGCTACACCCATGTGTTGGTACATTCCATGTGTTGGTACATCCCCGGGTTTGTACATCCCACATGTTGGTACATCCCATGTTTTGGTAAATCCCATGTGTTGGTACATGGCCAGATTGGTACATCCATCATGTTGGTACAGCCCACATGTTGGTACCTCCCATGTATTGGTACATCCCTTGTGCTGGTACATCCCCTGCAAGGCCAGTTATGCTAGAAGGACCTGGTGGTTTTGTAGGAAGTACCCACTAGCTGAGCCCTGGGGGTGTTACACACCAGCCGACGTGCTATGTGCCGTGTGGCAGCTCTCCAGCCCAGTGTGTTCAGAGACAAAATAAAGGTCTTGCAGCCTGGTGTGCAGCTGCGTAATTCATCAGTAAATCTCACTGATATCAAATGCCGATGACTGCAGGGGTGATATCTAACACTGATTACCCTCATGGAAAAGCTGAGGGGACCAAACAGGCCTGAACTCCTCAGTCCCTCCAAAAGCTTGTTTGCAGATGCAGATTTAATAAGCGCTACACTTAAAGAAAAAGAGAGAAACTTATTTGGTGTTTTATCAAACTATAGGATTCATAAACACCCTGAACACATACCGGGTGTGATTTTTAAATATGCAAGCAATTCCTTTGATTCCTTTAATCATTCTAGTTTGACTGCTCATAAAAATCTAGCCTCCGGTTTTGTCACTCTCAATGAGTAATAAGCCAAAAACAATGTGGCCTTGGAGCCGCTAAGGTATGAAAATGTACCCATGATGACTATGGCATCCCGTTCAGGTTGTACCCATCCCCCCCCCCCCCAGCCCCGCCCCCCCGGGACCCTGACCATGATGAACACTTACAAGTTGGCCGGCTACATTATGTATTTAATCACAGGACCGAACTCTCGTGCTACTAATAGGTTAACCCATGCGGGATGCACTTTTTAGCTGTGCTGAATAGTACATTAGATAAAATATCCCTCTTATGTCACAGTTAAACAAAACAACAGCCCATGGTCGTTAAACAGAATTATATTCTCACTTAAATGAAAACACGTGTTAAGTGAAAAAAGCTTATAATGTCATTTATAATCCTTAAAAAAAATTAATTGCCAAAAGAACGATCATCGCTTCGGGGCGTCGTTAGCAAGCACCGGGTTTCTAAGCGCACCTGCACTGCCCTCTAGCGTAAAGTAGGAATACGGCAGCCAAAATATTCCCGAAATACTGCGAAAGTATCACATTACATTTATTTTATTTGGCGGACGCTTTAATACAATGCCACGTACAAGCGACACAGATAGTACATTACGAGCATTACAAGCAGACTGAGTAACGGGTGGGACAAGAAAGAAACAATGTATTATAACGTCATTTGAAAACAGGCTCACACCCTCACACAGATGGCGGCTTTTCCAATACAGGCAGTCTTTGTCCTGCACGCGCTCTCTGCAGAAAGAAAGCCTGAAATTGCGTGTGAATGTGATACCGTGACAGAGCACAGCCCGGAGAGGGTGATTAAGTGTCACTCTACAGCGGCAGCGCTTTAAGTACCTGAAAGTCTCATGGATCAGCACTGGTGCTGCACGTAGCACCACAGTCATCATGAGCAGCAAAACTATGACTATGATCATAAATTTTGCCAGTTGTCTATAACAGTTGTCATGTTTGGTGCTTTTGTCTGCTTTCCTGACAGCAAGAGTTTCAGACAGTTAAAGTGAATTAGAAAACAGGTTCCTATACTTCAGTCTCATATACTGAAGGTGTACCACAGGTGTACCTCCATATACTGCATCTGTACCACAGGTGTACCTCCATATACTGCATCTGTACCACAGGTGTACCTCCATATACTGCAGCTGTACCACAGGTGTAGCTCCATATACTGCATGTGTACCTCAGGTGAACTTCCATACACTGAAGGTGTACCACAGGTGTAGCTCCATATATGACAGGTGAACAAAGCTATATCTTTATATGGCCATGTGTCCCTTTTTGAATAATATGCATCTAAATAACTAGAACAATTACTTCATTTTGTTTTTGTGTATAATTCTGTTGGATCAGTAGTGTATTAAGTGATGAAGTTTACGTATTCATTCTCCTTGTGCCGTCGTGAAATGAAACTGCCTAAGCTACCTGAGAAGATCTCAAACTGTCATTACATTTACAAACAACTGTCGTAACATTTATATGGTTGGAAGAGTGACGGAGCCCCTGAGTAATGTCCCTAACCCCAAATTGCTTCAGTGACCGGCTGAACCTGATTTCTGTAATGTGTATGTCCCTTTGCATGAAGGGGTCTTATAAAAAAGCAAATGTATGAATCCAATTTGCATATGTGAAGGACACATCTTGGAGTAGGCATTACCAGTTTACACTTGAAAGATCGAGTATAGTGCACAAACGTCATTTCTGCTAAGGAGTTAATGTAAATACCACAGAGTTTTGGGCACCAGCCAGAGCAGGTCAGACCAGTCCTGTCACATCAGATAACGCGGCGAGCATCTGAGCAGAAAGCCACCATCACCTCCTTGCGACACACCTGGCCTGCAAGTCTGCAGCTTCTCAAGTTTCATAGCCCCCGAGGGATAAGTCACAGGTACATCCATGAAAGATTCATAATGGAACCTTCTATACGCGAGCAGATGCCCGTGCAGCATCCAGGTCTGTCCTTAATTGTTATGCTGGGAGTTTCATTAGACACCTATGACACACTCCCATAGACTGAAGACTTGGCTTGAATCTGCAGCTTCATCCACACCCACATCACACTTAAAGAAAACACCAGCACACTCTTGTTATACAAGCCTTTCTCAATTTCATCTGCTTGGTAGGTGGAGGAGAATGTTACAAAATGACCTTTATATAAGAATCTAAACTAATTTCGCAAATATTAAAAATAAGCTAATCTTCCGACGACTTATCCAGTTTCATGAAGTAGCAAAAAAAAAAAAAAACCACAGATGACATGTTTAACAACCAAGCCTCCTTATTAAATGCCAGATAAATGGAATTGTGACATTAGGTACAAAGATGATCTTAGCTGGTCCTTGTTGAAGCTGGCAGATACGCCAAAATATCCCTGATGGCTCATTCTGAGGTACACCTGCAGAAGATCACTTTGCTCAAGTATGAAAACTTGGTGAGACTCAGCAGGGATTTTGGCCATGTCTGAGCAGAACCCAGACAGCCTCCTCAAACAGATGCCCAAAGACCTCATTATAAATATCTCCTATGAACGATCACAACAGTTCCTGCAGAATGAGCCCAGACACAACACGCTGAGGGACTGTGAGCCTTTCATATTTAAGCCGTACACATTAACATGAGACACATTCACACACACAGCTGGAAGGTTTAGTGTAACATTGTATCCCACGCTGTCTGCTCTTGTAACAAGATCTTTGCAATGCAACACATTCTAAGAAGGACCTCTCTCAACGGTACATCACAGTCCACCCCGTAGTTCATTACATAACTTCATGCTTAATTACAGGGCCACCGGTTATACCTTACATTACAAATTAAATGTTACATTACTCAGCTTCACTAAAAACTAAAATTCAGATTTCTTACAGCCATTACAGACAGTGATACTATGTAAGACATGCATGAAAAAAAAAGATTTGCTGGGGCTGATCCGTCACAAACAACCCCATATACAGCAGGTATTTACATATCTGTGTCCCAGATGGTGCACATTAGTGGCAGTGGGATGAATGATCTTCTTCTCCTCACATCGTTCTCCTGTGTGACTCTTGCAGGATAAACCAGCCAATGGGAGGCTGAGCTCCAGCCCTGAGCTCAGAGGTGCTCCCTGAGGAGCAGGGGAGCCTCAGTGCTTTAGCAACCCCAGCTTCCTTAGTGCCTCTCGGCGGGCCTCGCCCACATCTCCGCGGGGGCTGATCACTACACTGACACCCTGCGAGCGCGGGAGCTTGGGGGGGCCCAGCACGTATTGGGGGGCCACCTTCTCGCTGTCCTTAGCATCTGTGTTCAGCAGCAAAATGTTGCCCCTTAAGTCATGCCTGTTGCCTAGAGAGGCGGGCCGAGGTCTTGAGTTGTGCTCGGACGGGGAGCCGTTGCCGACAGCCTTGGAGGGGCCCTGATGGCTGCTAAAGGAGCCACGACCGGCCTGATGCCTGCTAGGGCTGCTAGGGCTTCGCTCCAAGGATGCAGATTTGACCCCAGGAAAGTTCACAGGCTTGTTGACCTGCTCTTGATGGCCCCCTGGAAGAGCTGGTCTGTCTCTCACTTCATGGAGCTCCTTGAAGGTCGAGGCGGATGCTGGAACAATGTTAACATCACTCGACTGTAAGAAGGTGGAGGAAGGACTGATGGGTGGGGTAGGGAGCTGGAAAAATCTGTAAGACTTGGGGGAGTGGCCAGGACTGTGGGTGACCCCACAGTCAACGTCATCAGCCTTCAAAAGGCCAATTTTACGTAGGGCCTCCATCCTCACCTTCTGTGGGTCCATCACCACCCTCTCACTGGGGGAAGTAGTTGTGCTGTTTGGTGGAGATGCAGAGTCTTGGCTGGGCCCTGGTGCCTTGTAGCTCTTCAGGAAGATGTTGGAAGGCAGCTTCTTGGGCTTGGGGGCTACCATGGGTGGGCTGCTCTTCTGTTCACCGAGCTCATGCATGGGTACAACCTCAGTAGGTGAAGATGGCATGCTGCCATTGAGGGTATGTTCAGGAAGAGGTTTCCCCTTGGGGTCAGGAGATACAGGAGGCAATTTCTTGAGACTGGCTTGCTTTTGCAGTTCCTGAAGGTCATTGTGGATAAGTGGACCCCTGATGACTGGATCTTTCTGCTCCAATGGATCATCCCTGAAGTCTAACGGAGGTGGGATCAACTCCAGGCTGACTTCAGGTGGAACACTATCCTGACCTTCATGGTTCTGGCTTTCTGTGGTGGACCTCGGTTGGTCGGGCAGTTCTGTGTTTAATTGTGTCGCTTTCAGTGGTGAGACATCTACTCCAGGATTTTCACACTGAACGGTGCGGTCGCTGTGTTCCGTGTTCGGGGCGGGGGGGAGGGGGTCGCGTAATTCTTGGACATCTGTACCCCCATCGGCTTCCCATTCTGAAAGATGAAGCATAAAGTCAAACACACAGATAATACTGAGACTACCATGGAATTTACCTGGCAGATTCTTCTCAATTTCTAACAGACAAAGAGAATAATGGCAGGTTTTGGTTACTGATCCTCAATTATAATAGTTAGTCAGTATTATTAGTTTCCTGACAAAACCACTGGTCCTCAGGCTTTAGAAAACATGGAGGTGCTCCGTACCAGGAGGGTCCAAACTCCCAGACAGGGCCGGTATCTCGAACGTCGGGCTATCCGTGATACCAGACGATGCGTGATCCTCCTCAGCCTCTAGGGATTCGATGGTCTCCTCCAGGAACATAAGGCATTCCCTCTCCGCCGCAGACAGGTCCTCCAGACTGCCATTGCTCTGTGGTACAGACACACGGCCCGGTGACGGTTAACGGGGGTGGAAGTCGTGCTTCTAGAAACAGCGGAAAGTTGCCGCCGTGACCGACCGTGGAAGCTATGATGCTGGACCACACAGGATGACCATGATTACTGTTCTTTTTGATACAGCATCATGGTGACTAACCAGTTTTTAAAAGGAATACGTGATATTCCAGGGTGCTGATTCCTTTTAGTTCTAAGTTAGAATGGAAGCTTCAGAGCAGAAAAGGTGATTTTTTGAAAGCTATAAGGTGCTCGACAGACGGTGGCCATGGGTATCAAAGGAATTTCAAAGCTGACAGGTGTTTACTTTTCACATGACGCCGGTGGAATGACAATCTAAACACGGGGGCCTTTCAGAGGCAGATTGCAGCCGCCTCAGCCTTCACCCGCCTGCCTCAGCCCTGCAAGATCGTTTCAGATCTCTGAGGAGCTTGTGCCCCTCGAGCCACATAGTGCTCGTGGTCCTAACTGGCGTCTTTTTGAATATCCCACCGCAGCTCCGTCTGGGACGAAGGTAAGAACCTTCACCCGCCTGCTTCTGCCCTCCAACCCTGACACACCATGGTGGACAAAACAATGTTTAATGACCTGGCAAAGCAAGTCGACCCAGCTACATATTTACCCAAGACCCATATGAAAGAAACCACACTAAAAATTTATTGAACTAAATTTAAATAAAGCCCGAGGTTTGATATGTCTCATGTGCTTAAAATACAGGCATCACTAAAGCCTGCTTTTGAGTTTAGGACCAGCGTAATTTGTATAGCAAACTTGTATCTTAAAACCCTAAAAGCAAGTCACTATAAAACTTTCTGCCAAGTGAAACAAACACAAAAAGAGCACATTCTGTGCAGCCAGCAATTCCTCCTAAATTAACCGTTGAAATAAAATTTACGGTCTACTAATCTAGCGAGCTCCATCTATTTTCGCTTTGGCTGGGGTCACTCAAAGCACAAGGGGTCTGAATGGTGTTTTCCAAGAGCGTTCCTGACGGCTGCAATAAGTCCGGCTGCATTTTGCGAGGCTGAAGTGCAGCTCTCGCTAAAAGGTGAATGAATCTGGATGGAGAGGAAGGGTTAGCAGGAGACTTGCCACTTACAATGGCAGGGCCGAGGCTGACCGCACTGTCACAGCTGCCATCGTAGGCCACGCTGGGGATGCCTTCCACAGTCATGCTGCCTGGCCACGCTGCACTCTTTGGCATCACACCAGAACAAGGGCGTGGCAGCAGTCCCGGCGCCCTCTGCTGGTGTGGGGGAGGGATAGTCTTAAATCACATACAATAATACATAAAAACACACACAAGCTCTTCTATGGTGTGTGGTTCTGTGGGTTAGGATGCTGCGATCAGAAGGTCACTGGATCAAATCCCAGGGTCGGCAGAGTGGTTTTACTGTTGGGTCCCTGAGCAAGGCCCCTAACCCCCAGTTGCTCTGGGGACTGACCCTGCTTCCTCTGCCATATATATATATATATATAAATCATCCATCCGTCTTCCGTGACCGCTTACTCGATACAGGGTCTTGGTGAGTCTGAAGCCTCTCCTAGGAAACACCAGGGTGGGGTTCCAGTCCAGCGCAGGACACACACAAATAAACATGCATAACCCCCCAAACATGGAGCAGGGCCACAGACCAAGCAAATGGAGGCACTTTGGGGGGGGCATTTGGGGGACAGTATCTGGCAACGTAAAACCAGCAAACCGACCACAGCTAACTCATCCTGGCCCTCCTGCCCCCCATGGCAGGGGGTTATGAGGCCTGGTGCCCCCCAGCACTAATGTTAACAGCCCCTCCTCGGTGATGAGAGATCAAGATTCAAGATTTTTATTTGTCACATGCATGAATGTAGTGGTACACCAGCGGTGAAATGACATTGCTGCTACTTCAGACTGTGCAATAAACA
>JAODJU010000038.1:556786-579156 GCA_026776725.1 Gnathonemus echidnorhynchus
AGGCAGCCGTACGAGAGAGAGCGCGTCAGGCAGCCGTACGAGAGAGAGCGCGTCAGGCAGCCGTACGAGAGAGAGCGAGTCAGGCAGCCGTACGAGAGAGAGCGAGTCAGGCAGCCGTACGAGAGAGAGCGCGAGCCAGGCAGCCGTACGAGAGAGAGTGAGTCAGGCAGCCCCTATACCAAAAGCCGCAAGAGTGGAAAAAAGGTACTTATAACTGACTCCATCAAAGGCCTTTCCGTGATCATTGGAAAAAAACCAATTTGAGCGAATCCAGGCTACACACAGCCATCACATCACGCATGAAAAATAGATTGTCCATCATGGTGCGCCAAGGAACACAATAGGCCTGACCAGGGTGCACCAAGTCCCTCATACAGCACGCCAACCTATTAGAAAGGCATTTTGACAGTATCTTATAGTCAGTGCACATCAAGGACAAGGGCCTCCAGTTTGACAACAATCCTAAATCACCCTTCTTCGGGAAGGAGTCAATACGGCCTTCGTGCAGCTAGTCGGCAGCCGTCCAGCCCTCAGAGTACAGTTATAGATCAAATACAGATCTGGACCATATAAGTCCCTGAAATGTTTGTAAAATTCCGCTTCCATGCCATCGATGCCCGGCGCCTTCCCAAGCGATAAACATTGAACCGCCGTCATCAGTTCCTAGAGGGGCCTCCCTCTGCACTGTCCTCAGACTGTCCAATCCCGTCAACAGCACCTCCATGCTGAACAGATCACACTCTTCTTCACCAAAAAGCGCCGTATAAAAGTCCATGGCCAGCCTCTGCATTTCCCACGGTGCCGCAGTCAGTGACCCATCTGGACGCTGAAGGTGTAACATGTGGGGCTTGTGTCTCGCCGTCTTGCCCAAACAGGAGCTCCCGGCATCCATGTCCCTAATGCGAGACATCCCAGTCCGAACTAAAGCCCACTCAGGAAGGAACTCAAGGCCTTCCTCTTCCCAGGCAATACACCCACAGTGTCAATGGCAGCACCAGAAAGCAAGTCCCTCTCCTGCCTCTTCCTCCACCACCCCCCAGAACCCTAACCCTACAAAAACACCCATCCAGCAGCAACCTAGTGTCAAAGCACCAGTAGTACTTCGGCGTCGAGGTCTTTGACAAAAGTAAAACAACCGACATCAAGTGGCGGTCAGAGAAGGCGCACGAGTTATACATGCCGTCAGAACCTTATTCCGCCCAAACATTAACACATAAATCCCATCTAGCTTAGTGGCACTAACCTGACCAGCCGGCACTATCACCCAGGTAAACTGTGCCACCCCCTCGTGCTTCTCCCGCCACACATCCTTCAACAAAAAAAAAAATCGCAGCCGATAGGTGTCACGGGTCTGTGCATAAACGTTCACAAATAGGAAAGTACGAGAGAGAGAGAGTGCGAGCCAGGCGGCCATACGAGAGAGAGAGAGTGCGATCCAGGCGGCCATATAAGACTTTTCATTTGTTTTATCCAAAGCAACATTTTTTTTTTAGAAAACAGTCCCTGAAGCAACTGGGGGTTAAGGGCTTAGTCTAGGGGCCCAACAGATATATCATTTTGCTGACCCTGGGAATGGAATCAGCAACTGACTGATCATAGGCACAATGTCCTAACCCACTGAGAGACACCTCAACCCACGTGTTCACATTTAGCGTGTTCTCTGTGCGTGTTTACGTTAAGCGTGTTTTCTATGTGTTACCTTAAGTGCAATTTGTATGCGTGTCTTCTCTATGTGGGTTTTCCTTAAGCCTGTTCACCGTAAGCATGTTCTCTATGCGCATCTACCCTAAGCACGCTTTCTATGCATGTTACCTTAAACGCATTCTCCTTTGCAAACTCCAGGATGAGGTCTCTTCTTTCCCTGGTGGTGTTAGTGGCATCAAACACCTGAAAGACGCCCAGCATCACCAGACTGACTGCTCCCCTCATTAAACCCCCAGAGAAACAAATCAAGATTCAGGCATCTTCCACCAGACAGACTTAAAGTTAGGGGTGGATAGTTCAGGTCCAGAAAGTTAAAAAATCCAGTAAATACGAGTACATTCCACCAGACTTCTTAATCTTAATGCTGAGACGTTGGCAATTAAAGCCACTTAATCATAAGCAGGAATAAACAGGGTTACTTACAGCGATCTGACCTCCCTCCTCCCCCAGGTAAACCTTGACATCCTGTAGGGCCACCAAGGCACACTGTCTGTGTGAATAAGGGTCCAAACAGCAGCTGAGGGACAATCTTACTTATTACCACAGCATAGCATAAACGACAGAGTACTAGATAAGCACTGGAACCCCAGCACAGCTGCAGTGTCAACACCTACCTACTGGACACAAAGGAAATATTTCAGTAAAAAGTGGGGGAACCTGTCCACACTGAACAGAACATCCAAGCGCTTAGTAATGACTGGGTCCGGATGCTGTCCATTCCCCTTCAGAGCCCTTCTTCTGGGACTTGGACAGGAATCCACCCGAATCAGCTTCAGTCCACACCATTTAGAATCTCCCAGTCGGGGTGTGTGGGGGGGGGGGGGGGGGGGGGGGGGGGGGGGGGGGGGGGCCAGCCCATTGTGTTATTTCCTCCCAGACACCGAGTCAATGACTACGGCATCACAGCACAGACCTAGAACTGGAGTTTCAGCATTTTTGCCAAACCTCTGCATCTGACACCACTAAACGGCCAGACGTGACGAAGCAGCACGCGCTGATGTAATCAAACTATAGGCAAAGTGGGGATGTTCTGTTTGGGCCCGACCTCAGACATGGACGCCGTCAGTGCACAGGAGCGCGTCCAGACTGCACCCAGCTTGCTGCGGTCGAGACCCGCCTGCTTGAGGTATCTGGTGCGTCTCTCTTTACAGACCCATTCGCCAAAGCACATTGTCAATAATTTCATGCTTCCAGCACATTCTCTGCATTCACCGGGAGCACAACCATCAACACCACCACTGGATGGCATGGAACTGGAAGTGTAATACGGTCATTTTATATTTACATTAACAAAGCAACTTTACTCCTCTGGGGTGGGAGGGAGGAGATTTGCTTTTCTGACGATTGATTCACAGGTGATGTCACTCCTCCAATCATCACATTTCCCTCCAAAACAGCTGATTTGCTCTGGGTAAATGGGGTGGAGCAACACACAAAATGTCTCCTTCTAGTTTGTGCTGGACACAACACCATCGAGTGTGAGACAGTAGAAATACTGAAAATGGTGGGCAGTGTGTGGCACTGTTAGGACCAATGATCAGAAGGTCATCAGTTCAAATCCCGTGGTTGGCAGAGTGATGCTACTGTTGGGCCATGGGGTAAAACCCTTAATCCCAGTTACTCCAGATGAATTCCCAATAAGTGTGAATAAAGAATAAAGAACACTGTTCTATTCTAAATAAAAAGACAAAGCAATGTGCCTCAAAAACGCAACAGCAGTATCCCTTAAGTATAATAAACCACAAACCTTTTTATTTCTCTCTGTGCTGTTTGTTTTTCACCATGTAATCGCATATTCCTGCTATAAGCACTTTCATGTCCCTTTGGGGATTAATAAAGTTTATCCAACCGTACATGCACCTAACTACCAAGCTAGCTACATACCCCAGCTGCTACTGGCACTGTGCATGTCACCATGGATACGCTGCCACACTGGACAGGAGGCGTTTCTGGCCTCAGCTGCCGGCAGGCAGCACGTGGCCGCCTCGCGGGGGCCACACCGAATCCTCACACTCACTTGCGAATCTTCATGGCTTCCTCGTTGTCATGCCTGAAGAAATCATATGACTTGTAGGACTTGACAGCCTCGCGCCGATACTGGCCCAGGTTAAACACTGTGGGGTTACAAACAGGACGGGCTGAAGCCTTCGGTTACGCATCACTTCCTGGCATGCCTTCCTGATGACATCATCACGCCAGACAGGTTCCACTGCTGCTCACGTCAACACAGTGCTGTCCCGGAGTAACCTGTACATCTTCAGATTGGTTACCCAAAACAGTCAGTGTGCTGAGGGCGGCAATCAGAATGACACACGCATGTTTCACTCACTAGCATGTTGGACTAAATATGCATATTTCATTTTAATATGACGTGTAAATGTCCTGCCTCTCTTTGGCCCACATTACACTTGGTTTTGAAATGCGTCAGGTTTTAAAGTGTGTGTCCTTGTCAGGGACACCTCAGGACGCATTAGTGGTTACACCACAAAAGATATGTGATCAAGTCCCAGGTCACCCCGACATTTGGTTTGAGTGATCGGATCACAATGCATCCTAGTGGTCATTTAGTGCCGTCTACTTGCGATATGATCGCCCCAGACGCATTTTATCAAAACCAAAGTGTAAACAGGGTCTGTGTTGTTCAAAGGGACTCGGTGGGATATTGGGTCAGGGCCCATCGGGACCTGTAACGCGTGCACTCCCCACTCCACCCCCTCACCTTTGGTGGGCACGCCGATCCAGTTGAGGTAGCGAGTGAGCTTCTTGGACATATAGGTCTTGCCGCGGGCCGGCAGGCCGATCATCACGATCATGGTGGGCGAGTTGGTCATGTGGGAGGCCCATGCTACACACACAACAGAGGATTCAATTCATTTTTATATAGCGCCTTTCACAACAGAGTGGTTCCAAGGTGCATTACATGGGTCATTAAGAAAGACTAATACAAAATAGGCAAAACAAAAGACAAAAAAATTAAATGAAGAAACCAGATGATATTTTATAAAAAAAAAAAAAGGAGAAAAAAAAAACATCTGGGGGTCCAAGGTCAACTGGCTGCCCACCCCCCGGGTATGCTAACATTATTGAAAATAGAAAAGAGTGTACTTGCTTGCTAAAAGCAAGGTGAAAAGGATGAAAAACATCATCAAAACACACACAGACGCTCCTGTGCCAGTTTACCAGAGGCTTCTGCTGCTGGGAGTTTGCTTTTACCCTGGTGCCACAGGGATAATTCAAAATGTCTGTTTCTCTGATGTTACTTAAGTGGCTGCCTGCATCTGTGTCTGAGTCTTATACGTTGTATCTGTAACACAGATAAATGACCCAGCAGAGCTACACCTACAAACAGCCACTTCAATTGCTCTATAACATGGTTTTAAGTGCTAAATTCCCTCTCTTTTCTGCTGTATTTGCCCATTTATCCATTAATTACCAGATTCCAGCAGGTAACCCTCTCGCTCTGCCTCCAATTTCAGGTGGTTCAGAGGCAACCATGAAGCCTGCCTAGACATCTCCACCCTTCAGCTGCAAGGGTGGAGCAGTACTGGACCTATATGTGCGATGCTGGCTAATGGGGAAAGGACCAGCTTCTGGGTGATTCATGCTTCTGCACCCTCCCAGCCTCGGAGAGCCATATTTTTGTGGATCTCAATCCTTTGAAACACCGTCTCACAAAGTCACCATCAAACTACACCTATCCACAGGCATAAACATCAAGACCACACCAAACCTGATGCCTGGCTCATCAGCTCCCAAATGCTTATTAATCTGACAGAAATAGCACGGCAAAAGTAATCAGTGAGACGCCGTTGAACCATCGCATCTATTTTGAATTCAAATGCAACTGCAAATGACCAGCCAGGCAAAAATTCTCTTAAGGTCCCTTTAATGTTGAGTGGTCTGGTTCCATAAAGACAGGAAGGTCCGTCCACAGTCCTCCATAAAACACAACCTCTACAAGGATGCACACCTCAGAAAACCGTCCAAGCATGCTGGAGCAGAAACACTCAGCCCACCAGCGAGAGGCAAGACACGGCACGCTGTTTACATACCGACCACGGTCCCAAAGGCAGGGGAGGGGGGGGGCTCACGTGTGTCTGTGGTGGATCTAACACTTACAGCCTGTCTTCTCCTTCACTCTGGGCTCCGTTTTCTTGCTTTCTGCTGAGCTGACCAGCTCAGCACCTCTGTGCAGTGCAGTGGCCATGACACACATATACCGGGTCTCCCTATTCTCCACCAGGGTCCATCGGAGGGGGGCTGGGTCCTAGGTGGATGGGGCATCCATCTCTCTAATAAGAAGAGATCAGTATCACTAACAGATTTTGATACAGAACAAAAATTCATATACAGTCGCCATGCCTCAGTTTAACTATAACTGAAAAGTGTTTAAACTTAAACTTTACCGAATCAGTTAGTCACATAAAGACAAAGTTTTGTTTATAACACACTTTTCGTACACAGATCTTAACTTGAAATGCAGCCGATCAATGTACTATTAAATCTGATTAGGACAGAAGACTGTTTCTGTCACCAGGGCTGCCAACTATCACGCATCTAGCGTGACAGACACAAGCTTTCTGTTTCTCACGCTCACGCAAGAAATCCCACGACATATCAATATTATTCCATCACAAACCTAAAAATAGCTACACCAAAAACGCTGGGGTAGTTTGAAAACCCTACAGATTATTTACAGGGTGATCAAATTGTTACATACATGTAAATACGCGTGCAGACTTGTCTCGGATTGAAAATCTCTCGCCTGCCAGCTGCTCAAAGTTGGCAACCTTGAATGTCACTAACAGACACTCAGAGGAAGCGGGGGAAAGTACGGTAAAGTAAGAAATGCGGAAAAAGTGCATCGAAAGTGCAACGAGACTATAAAGTGCGCTCTAGTCGGGGTATTATCTGAAAAGCAGACGGGTCCGGCAGGTAGATGCATGTAAGCAAGATTTAAATACACTTACATGTGGAGGTTTCTTTCTTACAGTCGGAGAACTGATTACTGCGGGCAAAATTATCCGCGATCAATGTCCATAAAACGGCATGGAAACAGCAGTAACCCACGGCTCACCTGATCCACACCCGCCGGGCACCTGATTCACACACCGGAATAGTCTGTATGCGCTCCCAGCCCACAGTCCCTCCTAATGAATCCGCTCTTCGGTATGTTCCCTCCCTCGGCCGCCGCCTCCTCGCCTCGGACGCCCTAAACTGCTCTAAACCAGAAGCGGAACTCCCATCACTCCGGTCCGCCTCTCCCCGTGGCCCTTCTACACGGTGCCGGTAGTGCGGCTGCTGCCGGAGCGGGGCAGGTCGGGGGCGTCGGTTGCCGGCCGGCGGCCAATAGGACGCAGCCGCAATGTGCGAGCCGAGGAGCCGGCAGACGCAGCCTCAGTAGCCCGCCTAATCCAGCCCTTTTAACCAGTGAAACAAATAACATGTGTCTGTAACAGAACACTTACTTATACATCAGAATTTTAAAGGAATGATGAAGCATATTTTAAGAAATCTGCAATAAACCATTTAACAGGTTTATGCTTTAAAATGTTAAGTTATTCAGTCACAGTGCATGGTTACTATACTCCCCATATTCGTAAGGACTTCCTCATACCCCAAAAAAACACATGTATGAAAGAATCGGTGAATGTATTCTCTGTGATGGACTGGCATCCAGTGCAGTACGTGTGTTCTCCCTTGCTGGGGACAGGCTCTAATCTCGATCTTTTACTCAAATAGACTTGTGTCATTATAAAATATGCCTCTTCCATACAACCACAGACAAGTTCAGAAAGATTAAGACAATTGCTTCCCACAGCATATACTTTCATATAAAGTCACTAGCTGGTGGGGTTGAATCACTGGCATTTTAAACAGAGAAATATGTAATTTATAAGTAAATTCCTGTTGGCTCTGCTACAATAGAGAAGGACATGAACTACCAGGAAGGACAAACCACTGCGGACATTTTATCGCACAGTGAAATCAAAAAGAGGTGGGTGTACATAGTGATTTACCTGCTTAGTTGAAAGACAGACTCTGCTGTGTCACTGCTTTTCAAACCACTGTATTTACACAAAATGATTAAAGTGATTACTTAAACACACCACCCAACTCCTTATTGGTACTGTATAGTAGTTAGTATCCCCATTGGTTATGTGGGGGTGATCAGAAGGTTGCTGGTTCAAATCCCATTTGGAGTGTATCCCTATGCTTGAGCAGGGCCCTTAACCCCCACCCCAAACATGCTCTAGGGGTGCCCCCATCTCTGACTGCAGTCTGTGGTCCTCTGATAAATAAAATATACAATTATAATGAGATATAAATAGATTAACACTGTACAGTAACACTGTAAATCATTCATGCACCAGGATAAGTGGTTGGAAGCTAAATGATCACTATATGATATTGTACATATATTCATAACAGTATGCTATTAGGAACATGAGTAACTGCAGTAGATGGAAAATGAAATTTACATTCATAAGGCAAGAGTATTTTAATCAAGCTTCTAAAAGCCAGTATGTCGCCTATCAATGCCATGTTCTTAAAGAATACAATTATATTCCATAAATCCAAGTTTATTTGTGGAATGCACAGTAGTGCAGCATACAGCAGTAGATGTAGCCAATGAAATGAGTTATATAAAATTAAGAAAAGCATTAAAATGTGTACATATCCATGCATCTTTCCACCAAATGCTGGACAGTGTCTCAGGGGTGGGGGGGAACTGGGGCCTAGGACAAGGCGCAAGCCAGGGGAAGGCCCTGGACGGCATGCCAGTCTATCACATACCACATAAACACAACATACATACAGAGAAAAACTAAGAATCGATCACCTCCTGTACGTTTTGCCATCTTATTCCAGGTCTCGCGTTACCCAGCTAGTATTAAAGAAATCATCTCTCCAATCAGTGGCTTCCTTATTGCGATGCCAGTGTCGCTTTTAATGCGATTGGTCGAGTCTGTCGGCGGCGTTTGATTCTTTCAAGATGGCCGAGGTTGTGGAACTCCATAAGCTGAAGGTAATGCAATTCAAATAATATAAAAACGCAAAGCCTTAACTAGACGTGAAATGTGCGGTTGAATTTAAGCGCTGGTGTAGTGTTTTTGTTTGGTACTTGACGACTGATTTTTGATTCGGAATATCTAAAGAGGGGAAGTTTAGCATAGATAGCTAGCTGACTTGAATACTGGGTTAGCTTGTACACTAGCTGGTTAAACTGGATATGCGAGTCGGTTAATCGGAAATTATATGAAAAGGAACTGTTTACCTTACGAAAAAATAACATCGGACATTTCTGGAAGTGCATGTCGTAATTGGGTTTTTAGTGTGGTGTTTCATTACTTAATGACGTAAATTGGCAAGGCGTGGGGTCGTACTTTTAATTTGATTGATAGCGAGTATGTGGGAGTTTACTGGGAACCGAGATTCTGCTGCTGCTCCTCTGCGTGAAACTTTTTTTGATCGTCCGAATTGTACCTTAAAATACCGAGTACGATGAATGACTTCTTCCAACTGGTTACCTTTGTCGTTGTGTTTGGTTGCAGCTGGCCGAGCTGAAGCAGGAATGTGCTGCCCGCGGTCTGGAAGTGAAGGGAAACAAGGGGGACCTGATTGCCAGGTTACAGGCTTATCTGGAGGAGCATGGTACGACAGCGTTTAACAAGCATTAAGTGTAAATCTGAAAATGACCTCTTTACACACCTGCCTTTCTCGCCATCTCATTGCAGCCAGTCTGTAAGAATGAATGAATCTCTTACAAGCCCTGGGTCTTTGTGTTGTTATATTCATTTATCAACAGTGACCCTAAGACTAAGCGACACTTTGGTTTGAGAGCAAACTAAACATGGTTTTGTGTTATTTGCCAGGAGATGAGGAGGTGAATGAGGAAGAGGTGCTTGCAGAAGAGCCTGAGGTAATCATTTTATTCATTTGGGATGGTTTTTATGCTGTATATGGTATCTCCTCTGGGGATGAGGGCTCACTGCACATATGAAAGATGAATGGTGGTTTTCTCCTATCACTAACATGGGAAAACAGGCAATATTTACAGGGAGCTTAGACATGGCCTTCAGGTTATTAACATTCATTTTAAGAGCACTGACTGGAGACATAAATCTGGAAATTACAGGAGTTGCCAAAAGTGGAAGAGCCTGTCATTCCGAAACAACCAGTAAAATCTCCGGCACCCGAACCTGCACCGTGAGTCCTTACCCCCTCCGCCTCCCCTTGTCTAAATAGCCACTGTTTTCCCGTCTTTTCTCACATGTGTGCCGCCCCTAGGATGATTTCCAGGATTCTCACAAAGCTGCTCACTTCTGTTTGAAGCAAGTTGGATTTAGTCTGTAATTCAGCAAGTGGTGAATGCATTTGGTTGTAAGATACTTTTTGAGGAGATGACTAAGGGCTGAATGTGCTTACCAGCCAGCTGGGCCTCAGTGATGGAGTCCTGATCAGCTGTACATTACTGCTTTGCATTTATCGCTCTATAATTACATCTCTGTGGTGTGACATTGTGCTGGGGGTTAATCATAACCATACTGCATAGTGTAGGCTATGCTGAGGGTACTGTGTGGTTTGCTGCTTTCCCACTGCGCCCCGCAGGGCCCCCGCTTCACAATTTTCTCATCTGTTTTTTTTTTTTTTTTTTTTTTTACTTTTTTTTTGTGAAATGTCTCTCAAAAATTGTTGCGAGTTCAAGAAATAATGTCGACCTAAGAATAACTTTTATGGTTTTTGTGTCAGGGTGCCTGAGAAGAAGCTGGTCAAAATCACCCCACCGAGCTCTCTGAATGAGGTGTGTGTCCCCTGCTGTTCAGCTGCATTCTCAGTGACCAGTTCTACGACGGACATGTGTACTCGATTGTGCATGTTGTTGGTAACGTTCCTCCATGGGTTACCCTCCCTCTCTTGTCTTTCCTAGCGGTTGCAGAAGAGAGCTGAGCGTTTCAATATGCCCGCATCTACTGATGCCAAAAAGGTGATCCGTGCTGCCAGGTAAGGATGTGATCGTGGCGACAGAGTGCTCCTCATCTCCAGGCGACCCTCCAGTGCCTGGTCTGTGAAGTGGGCCCATTTTCTGAACTCCACCTGGCATTTTCTCTTCCAGGTTTGGCTTACCGGTTTCTGAGTCCAGTTCCACACAGGGTAAGCCCTGCCTATCATGTGTAAACATTCACAGCATTACTGCAGTTTTGTGTGGGCTTAATTTGATGCTTTTTCCTTTAAATCAGGTTCTTCTGCAAGCAGCAAACCAGGGGTGGGTATATATGTAAAGGTTTGCTGAGCATTGATGTATAGAGCAGAGTTGCACTTGCATAATTTTTTACATGGATTACTCAACAGTACGGTAAGTAAACTTGATTTTTCCACTTTTCTCAAGGTCAGTGTGGAAATTTTGAAGAAAAGAGCTCAAAGGTTTGGCATGAACGTGTCGTCCGTTTCCAAGAAGGTGAGTTGACCATGCTGGCCTTCTGTCTGAAATATTTCAGCAGACAAAAACTTGTGTACAGCCAGGAAACCCCATCAAACTAATCTGTGAGATGTGTGTGTTCATGTTTCATTCATTCAAGGTTGAAGAAGATGAGAAGCTGAAGAAGAGGAAGGAACGATTCGGAATTCTCACCGGAGCTGCTGCCGTTGTAGACGACACAGAGGTACCAAAGTTCCCCAGATTCATCTAATGAATCTAATGCCTTGCAAGCATCAATGGGCTGGGTGTGAAAAGTGTGCGATCTTGCCAGTGCGGTTCTTTCTCGTCCGAGCGAGTGTTCAGTGTTTACTGTGTTCATCAGAACACTCGTGACAATGAAACACCTGACGGTCTGAGGGTGTTTGTTTTTACATTGCAGGCAAAGAAGAGGAAGCGAGCGGAGCGCTTTGGGAATGTGTAGAGCTGCACCTGCTTTTTCTTTTCTTTTTTTTACACCCTTCGGCTTTGTTCTTAATGCTTTTGCTTTTGTATTTTAAACACATTCTCAAGGAAGAACAATCCAGGGAGACTCAAAGAATAGAGTTTTACTCTGACAGTGAACCACTTGTCACAATTTGTAAATTAAAGGAAGGTTTTCATAAATTGTGTGTTTTCTTAGCTTCTCTTGGACGTAGTCACCTCGAATAAAAATATTTTAGGAGTATTTGGCACGTTGAATTGTGATCAGTGAAACTGAAGCTGATATTACAGCATTCAGCTCAGTTTTCAGATGGCACGTAGATCTGTACATGGCCCCCACCCTGAGGATTCTACTGTCATTAAGAACATACTTTTGTGCCTATGATCAGGAGGTTGCTGGTTCAAACCTGGACTTGGCAGAATAGTCACACATCCATGGGCCCTTGAGCAACGTCCTTAAGACTCAGCTCCATGGGCACTGAAAGGTAGCTGACTTTGTACTGTGACACCAAGCTCGTGGCAGAAGTGAAAAAGAGAAATTATCCATGGGGAATAGAAAAGTACCACAAATAAAGAAAAAACTGCTTGGATCCAGTGACGAAAAAGAGGCATAGTAATTGGAAGCCTTGACCAGATTTCTCTTTTCAGAACCTCACTATGGATGGGGGTGCCATCTCCCTGTCTCAAATGCTCTATGATCTCTGTGTGACGTGTTTTTTTTTTTTTTTACATAGATTTTCCCCATAAGGTCTTCAAGCTGATATATGCATTTGTTTCATCACATATTGGTGATGGTAATGTGCTTTACCGTGGTCTCCCATCATGAGCACCTAGGAAATCCCTGCTGCTCCAAACGTGCTGCCAGGCTGCTTATGAGAGGATGTTTAATCAGAGCCTCCTTCACCTTGCTGACAGAATTGGATGTATTAGGCAGGCTGCTCAATGCCACATCTGTGGAATGTGGAGGTGCATGAGATCACCACCTCTGAGGCCATCACGCTTTTCATCTTGACCAATGGGGTGTAAGATTTCCTTTTATGGGAGTTACAGAAACGTATAAGAATTGCGGTTTTCTGTTATTTGTGAGTTCTCTTCTTTGGAACAGGGATACTCCGTCTCTTTCCTGTCGCTAATTTAATAATTATAAACAAATTTTATCTTAAGTCATTTCAGGTAAATCTACTTCATACCTGGTGCCGAACAGATTTTAGAGAAATAGAAGCAAGTACGCGTTTTTTACTTCCACACTGTCCCTGGAACTAAAATTTCCTGCAAGGGCCTCACCTGCTCACATGTCTTTGTTCATATAGTGTTCCATTTCCAATAGACGTGAAAAA
Organism: Gnathonemus echidnorhynchus; assembly: GCA_026776725.1. NCBI lineage: Eukaryota > Metazoa > Chordata > Actinopteri > Osteoglossiformes > Mormyridae > Gnathonemus > Gnathonemus echidnorhynchus. The sequence continues at coordinate 569,729 of JAODJU010000038.1, forward strand.
GAGAATAAGCATTTCAAAGGGAAAAAGTTGATTATGTTTTACTGGAAAAATATGTCCTTTTACATAAGTATTATACTATAATTACTGTTGTTATTGCTACACCTACAATCCACATACGCATTGTTTTACATACAAGCACAGTGAAACAAGAGTGTGTATGAACGTAGTGAAACAAAATCCTAAATGAATATAATATATAAGCAGTGTGAAACAAGAGTTAAATCCATATCCAGTCGCCCTCCCTCAGCCAGGAGAGCTACAGCGCCATTCAAGGTCAGGTCATTTACCAAAACAACAAGTGTAGTTTTCTTTATCTCATAAATTGAAACTGTTTGTCCCACCACACATGAGACAATGACTGCAATCCCAGCATGCGCTCCTTCCTATTGATGTTAGAATTTACATGTGAAATAACCTACAAAGAATTTGCAGTAGTAGACAAAAGTCTGGAAACACCTGCTTTTAATGCATTTGTCTCTAAAAAGCTTTGGGATTCACCTTATAGTAAAAGGCCTTGAGGCAATAAAGTAAGACATATCAGATACTGCTACAACCAGGAGTCGTCTTCCACATCTCAAGGTTTTCTCAAACTTTAGACACTTCAAAATAGCCCTTTTGTTTCAATGCCAGCATTGCAGACTCTTGGCATTCTCTCAACCAGCTTCCAGATGCAGCCACATGGAATGCTTCTCCAAAAGTCCTGAAGGAGCTAGCTACCTTCCTGGGGAGAGGACCTGCCAGATGGAGCTGAAGTCTGAAGACATAATTTGAAATCTACTGTTTTGTTGTTTTTCTACAAGATAATTCCGACATAGCCTGGGGGTCATTTGGATCACTTTGTTGATGAAGGATCAAAATGGTGCTGCAAAATGATGTGATAGCCCTTCTGATTCAGGGTGCCAGGCATTCTGTGCATCAGAAACCACAACACCTCTTTCCAACAAGCCACTCCCCACCCCTAGCCACAACACAGAAGGAAGCATCATCTTGTTACCGTAAAAGTCAGACCCTTTTTGTTCTAATTGCACATAATTTATTTGCACAGAATTGCTGTTGACTCTCAGAAACCTGTCTTCTGATTCTGTTTGGGTCTGCCAGGCCTCTTCCCCTCAGGCTCCTCTAATGTCCAATGGTATTTTGGTGGTGTAGGAAATGCACTCACTGATACCTTGCCTTTCTCTGCAATCTCTAAAGGAACTGCCTGCACTATTAAGGATTGTAATGGTCTGTCTGTCTTCCTTTAATTGTCCTATTATTTCCATTATTACAGCATTATACTACTTCCTGCATCCGATTGTAACAGACTGTTCCAACACTGCCTTTACACAGACAAAGGTCTTTAAGTAACCAGCAAAAGTTGGGATACTGGTAAGAATTGTTTAAATCAACTTTGAATTTTGAAATGCTTAATTCAGTATTTGCACGCAGTGCAGTGATGTACTTACTCATAAAAAAGAAGATTGCTCCCACGTGTGGTTCTGCCTCAGGCTGTTGTTAGGATTACCACACTAGCATACAACACTAAAGGTATACCTGAGGTAGGAACAACTGAAGTACCAGGCTATAATGCACATACAGAACTTTACCAATTGTTGTTGTAGCAGATGGGTTCTCTTTAGCCTCTGCAGGAAATAAAGGCACTGTTGTGCCATAAAGACCAGATAGGGAGAGTTCCTCAGTGACGTGTATGCTGAGAATCCTGAACCTGGAAACTCGATCTCTCAACTGCCTCCATGTATGTGAATAGGGAGATGTGGTGTAGATCTGGATTTTCTAAAGTCTATTATTAAAAATTATATTGGAAATTCAGTATACAATGAGCCTTGTGCAGAAACTGAAATACTAAATCCTACCCCAGAAACCTAGTCTAGTGGAACAGAACCATCAGAGAGAGAATGCTCACGTTAAATAGTACACTGGTATCATTTGCAATTTGCCTTGGTACAACTGGGGCAAGGACTCGAGTAGGAAAATGTACTGTCGGTGAGCTTCAGTTAAAAAACCTAAATCTACCTAAATCTGAGCCACCCAGAACCCTCTTCCCCCGTCTCCTCTTTCTACCCGTACTTGTCACCTTTGTTTTCTTTAAGCACTCTCCACATGTGTATATGTAAAGACGTATCTTCACTGCTTGCAGTGTATTATATAGGACTTTGAAATTACCTCGGCACCATACATCGCAAATGCAAATTAAGTTTATTTCCGAAATAGTAAAATAACTTGTACAGAAAGATAAACTTGTCAAATTTGAAAGGTATATACTATTTATAGTTATTTATCGGTGAATTCTTCAAACATACTGCCAAAATTAAAAGCGACAAACAGATAACATATATTGCATAATAATGTATGTGCAAGTATGAATATTTTTCATTATATTAGCATGCAAAGCCTAACTGACCGTACCCTATAATGACCGGCGGCGGAAGCTGCGCGAAGTCGGAAGATCGCGTCAATGCCGCGCGGCCGCTGACGCAAGTTCCTCTGACGCACTGGGTTTTTAAAATATTATTGTCCTCCTCAGTAATGGCGGCTTCGTTTCCTTCTCCTTCTGTAACAAACAACAAATGGTATTTCACAAGGGAAGAAATCGAGAATAGCCCGTCTCGTCGTGCGGGACTTGATCCCGACAAAGAACTGTCTTACAGACAGCAAGCCGCAAACCTATTACAGGACATGGGACAACGGCTCAATGTGTATCTTTTTGCCGGAGGAGCGGGGTATAACGTGCACTTCACGGTTTTGCGGCTGCTGTGGCGGCTCGAACAGCCGCGACTCCGTCGGTCGTTTTGATTTTATTCTCATTTTAAGCTAGTCTCTGTCCTCGGCGAGCGGCAAAAGCGAATGACGGGGAAACGCGACCGGAACGCACGCGATTCTCGCCTGGCAGGCGAAGCGCGCGCAAGCCGCGCGGCTCAGCGGTCTCCAAGAGCGGCCCGGGCTCGTTGCTAAGGATCGGGGTTTATGGGATGTGTAGGCCTCATCTGCGGCCTGCGGGGTTACCGGGAAACAAAAGCCGGGCGGCTCGTCAGCGAAGGGACGGTCTCGTAAAAGACCGATAAACGCAAAAATATGGCGTTTATATCGCCGTGAGGGCCCTCGCAGCGCCACCTTTAAGGTTGTCTTAAGGCGTTTTTCGAAAAAAGCGTTTCTCTGTGGTGGCACTCCGACCTGCTGAGAAACTGAAAGTAGACTAGCCGGCTCCGTGGCTCGCTAGCTGCTAAAGAAACCTACAAAAGAAAACCTTTAACAGATATGAGGATACCAAACCATACTGTTACTGCTAGCTTAATAGCATTTTATTTGGTAATTCGACGTCGCCTAGCCCCATGTCTTATATATAAGCGACAATATATACGTTTGTGTTTGGGTTACGCGAAAACCGTCGACTAACTATGAAACCTTGGAGAAGCAAGGTGTGTACAATATGAAGGCACATATTTAACAGTTTTGATGCTATCCTGTTGTCTGCATCGACCGGTGCACCGAGACCGCAGCCAAACCGGCCCAGGGTTACTCGGCTACCGGCAGGCTGGCTTTCCGCACAGTTCCTTTGATCGATTTTTACAAGAAAGTGAAAGGAACAGGGAAACCAGCACACGTGATCTTTGGGGTCCCGGAGTATTAAAATATTAATAATTGAAGAGTGCATGTCGAGTGCAATGCAGTGTACTTTAAAAGTAACTAAAAGCCGTCTGTGAGTCCATATCCATGGCCAGGATAATGTTTTAAAGCACCGGTTAAGGAAAAATAAAAATAATGTACACATTTCATGAATAGGAATGAAGCTGTCACTACAGCTGATAAATTTCTGTTTTGATTCTGCTGATCCCAGGACCAAAGTTGTAGGGGGAGATGTTTGATAAATGAGCTTAATAAAGGCATGACTGGGTGGTAATGAGAGCACGGCTGATAAGTCCCTTGAATACAGTACGGGGATAGATGGGTGTAGGCCGGACCTTAATGATATCGGAGGCTGTAGTTAGGGGTGTCTATGGTGTGATGTTACATCGGTGTCCCTTGGGCTACTGTGTCGTACCTTAACCACCGCTCTACAGCTCCCAGCTGACTATCAACACTGCCATTGTGTATATGCACCGCTTCTACATGATCCAGTCCTTCACCCGCTTCCACAGAAACGTGAGTACCCCACTCACCTGGTACACGTCCCCTCCATCCTCCATTTTTTTATCCTTATATATATTTATATATTCCACAGTTCGGTACAAACTTCAGTTTCGAGTTAAGGGTTTGGTGCAATTTAAGTACAGCAGGGAAATTAAAAGTTTGTTTTGAATTCATGCATTATTGAAACAACAAACAATTAGTATCAGATATAAACTGAAAGGTAACATGTCTGTTGACATATCTGCATAAAAAAAAACCTGAAATGCTTATTTGCGTGTTGTACAAATATATACGTAAAATAAAAAATGTGATGATACGAACTGAATTCCACATTAATCCCGTTTTCTACTACATAGTTTGGTTGCATATGTGTATGTAAACTGTCGATTATGACTCATGTTAACCATGTTAGCCATAACCAGCTCAGCCACAAACAGATTGTCTTCCATGTCGAATATCTACTTGTGAATTTAGTGCCCGTGTCAATAACTCTTCATTCGTTTCATTGAGCGTACCAAACTGAACGCTACATGACAAATACGTGTACAATTACAGAGCTAATATATGTAATCTGAATGCTGTGAATAATATGAAAAGCAAATGTGATGCCCTAGTTCAACTGTATCATGTAAGTCTGTTCATTGCCGGGTGTGGGAATGAATATTCATGTCTTGGATGAATTTGAAGTGGTGAAGTGTAATTCTCTCTGAATAACAGGCTCACTTTGAAAAGTTGTCTTAATTACTTTGCGTCTCGGTAATTGTAATAGCCAGACATTCTTGATTGGTTTCGGGTGATTACAAGCTGCGCTTTGCATTCGAGCTGGACCCCTTCTTACCTCCCTCCATACTGTCCTCAGGTGATAGCTCCAGCGGCCTTGTTCCTGGCTGCGAAGGTAGAGGAGCAGCCTCGCAAACTGGAGCATGTGATCAAGGTGGCCCATGCTTGCTTGCACCCTCAGGACCCTTCGCCAGATACTCGGAGTGATGTAAGTACTCTGGGCCAGAGCTGTTGGCTGCAGCTGCTTTCAGTCCTGGCTTGAGCCATGTTGGTAAATCCTAGATTTTTTTTTTTTGCCAGGTTTAGCATGTTTGTCTCCTATAAATACACATTTGTAAACATACTGGCCTAAATATTTAATTTCAGATAGGTGGAAATTGACATTTTATTACTGTTTATCAGTACTAGGCTGGTAAATTTAGTAAAGACCTGTTTGACATAAAAAAAAAAATGGCAGCAAAATTTAACAACCTGTGGTTTTCAATTTCATGATTTTTCTGTTTCATTGCTAAATGCTTACCACAATATGTAAAGCCTAATAGTACTGTATGCAGTAGAATTTGCAGTGATAACCCTAAATATAAAACTTTGTAATGTTTTAATTACATTTCCAGTCGCATTGTCAAAATCACTTATTGGGTTAAAAAATAAAAAGCATATTAGTCTTTAATGGAATATTTAATTTCATGCAAATTATTGTACAATAAACTTTCGATAATAAAAAAATCAGCTGTGAATTCCTCCACATTGGTCCTGCGTTCAGTCTTTTTTTCCCCCCCTCAGCATTATCATAAAAAAATTTAAAACATTAAATGCACGCCTTTGTGCCCCAGCTGGTCTCTTCTGAATAAAGAGACCTTCACTAAGGCTTTAAAGGTGTCTAGTTGATTTTAGGTGGTTTTTGCATGTTAAACTCAAATTAAACATGGTTTCCAGGTGTCCGTTAATAGCTGCTTTCCCACACTGCTTGGCCCGTAATGTTGTCCTGTTTCCATGGCCTCGGTTTCCAGGAGCTGGCTGTGACGTCATGGGGCTCCTTGTCCTTTAGGCCTTTCCTGGGGGTGTTCAGCAGGTGTCACTGCTGGTCTTCAGCTGAAAGTAAAAATAGCTCGTTGGAACGTTTCCCGGGGCGCTTCTTGTGCTTGGTGTCAGGGAAGGGTTTAAAGTGGAGGAGTGGTAAGGCGATGCGCCATGGTCCCAGAGCAAAGACAGGGGCAGCCATCTGGGGGAAATATTCCTGTAGGGGGAGTTTCTGCCTCTTTCCTCCGTAAGTAACCTGCCTGTCCTCTCGACCTCAGGCTTACCTGCAGCAGGCCCAGGACCTGGTCATTCTTGAGAGCATTATCCTCCAGACCCTGGGTAAGTCGGAGGACCCGGGAGGTGTGAGTGTGAGGTGGTAGCATGCTGGTGTCCCTCTGCGCTCAGCTGATGTTTGCTGAAGAAAGAAAAGGCATGAGAAATTCACACAGCAAGTTGGTTTTTGTGCTCGTAAATACAGAGAGGAGTGGCAAATAAGCTCTGAGCGTGTCCTGCTGGGTGCTGTGGTTTATGGAGCAGGGCGGCTCTCCTGAGGGCTCCTCAGCTTTCCCTGTGAGGAGATGCCCGTCGCCTGCTCCTCAGTGAGGAGAGCATCATGCTTTCAGGAGGCTCCTACTGAGCATGCTGGCCAGTAGCTGTTGGTGTGGCCTGCCATGTGAAGGGCATCTCACTGAAATCTTTCTGTTGTGTAGGACATGGCCTAAATAGGTGTCTTTCTCTCTCCTCCTCTCGCGCTCTCTTCCTCCTCCCATGGATCGCAGCGTTCGAAATCACCATTGACCACCCGCACACACACGTTGTGAAGTGCACTCAGCTTGTGAGAGGTGAGTGTCTCCATCTCACACATACATAGGTTCCTGCCTCTAATGCTGCCTTGCCGTCGATGCTTAAGGTGTCTGGATCGGTGAGGGGGCAAGGCGCCGTTGTTCAGTGTTGCTTGCGGTAGACTGTCTCGGTCTGTGCTTCAGAATTCCCAGTAAGTTTAACTGGGCCTCTTGTGATGGCCATAGCAGATGTAAAGCATGCAGGTGAACGCTCTGGTGTCGGGGCTGCTGGGCACCAGTGGGCCCTACCGGGGCCTGTGGTCATCTTCTGGGGGCCCCCCACTTCTGGCAGAGGGACGACCCATTTGAGCGCTTTGCTCGCAGAGCTGTACCTGACCTGCATTTTTCTGCTTCCCCATCAAACCCTATGGGGCAGACTCTTCTCTTAATGTTATGTTGGCAGTTATCGGTGTGTGGTGCATGTTTAGTTCTGGTTCAAGTTAAAAATGATCCAGCTTTTCTGGTTTTGACACTTCGTTCCCTTCTTCTCTTATAGCGAGCAAGGACTTGGCTCAGACGTCATACTTCATGGCCACCAACAGGTGTGTGTCAGCTGGGCGCGGGTGCTTGTGTGTTGACCTGTCGCGTGTGTCTGGCCACTGACGTGAGTCTCTATCTCTGGCCTGGCGGCTTCACGGTGGCTCACGGGCAGCCTGCACCTGACCACCTTCTGCCTGCAGTACAGCCCCCCTGTGGTGGCTTGCGTCTGCATCCACCTGGCCTGCAAGTGGTCCAACTGGGAGATCCCAGTGTCCACAGACAGCAAGCACTGGTGGGAGTACGTGGATCCCACAGTGACCCTTGAGCTGCTGGATGGTATGTGTGTGCCAGCCTCTCTCAGCCTGGAATGAGGGGTCACGGTATAGACTGATGAGCGTCGCCACACTAGTATATGTGCTGGCCCGTATCCCTGGTAACATGGTGATTGAAAAATGAGCTAAAATTTACTTAATAAAAGCTGTGAATCTTCGAGCAAAAAAAAAAAAGTCACATTTTGTGTTTTCGATTTGAAGTGCTGCTGGATTTCTGGAACTGCGCCATAGAAAGTGCACTTGTAATTAGGCTGTTTTGCTTCCTCGCACTGCTCTGTACACTGCACTGCTGTATTACCGTATATACATGTGTGACCCCAGTGTGAAACACCTCCCGCAGAGCTGACCCATGAGTTCCTGCAGATCCTGGAGAAGACCCCGAGCCGCCTGAAGCGTATCCGTAACTGGAAGGTGAGCGTGGGGGTGCAAGGTTTGGGGGGGGGGGGTATCTTTGCATGGAGCAGGAGGGGTTGACTAGGAGTGTGTCCCTTTCAGGCAGCGGGACAGACTGTGAAGAAAACGAAGGTGCAGGAGGACGGCGACCAGACGGAGGCCATGATGAGCATGATCTCCATGGTGTCCTCTGACACCACGATCGCCGGCCTCATGAGCCTCTCCGCCTCGTCCTGTTCCCTCAGCACCACCCCTCTGGATGAAAAGGAGCGCAGCACTGGGTCCTCAGGGACTCAGCACTGGCAACCCAGCACCAAGGCGCACGGCGGCATGGACCCAGGGCCGGCGACACAGGGCCCACAGGGTACCCACGTTCCCGCCAAGGTGTCGCTGAGCGAGTACCGCGCCAAGAACGCCGACGTGCTGGCGGCTCAGAAGCGCAAGCTGGAGAACATGGAAGCCAGCGTGAAGCGGGAGTATGCCTCTGCCGCCCAGGCCCTCATCAGCCAGCAGAGGAAGGAGAAGTACCAGGAGCCACCCGGGGGCCATCCCGGAGCCACGGCCTCCGACGTGAGTAGCCCCTCGCCCATCATCCTCAAGATCCCCCTGGAGAAGGAGCGCCAAGACCGCAACTCCCTGAAGATGCGGCTCCCACTGGCAGCCGGGGCGGGACACGGCAGCCACGGGGGACACGGGGGACATGGTGGCGGGGGACACGGAGGGCACAGTGGAGGGGGGCACGCGGGGGGAGGTGGGGGAGGCAGCCGGACTGCGGACGATTTCAAAGTGCGGATCCGCGTGCCGGACAGACGCGGGGGTCTGGTGGAAGACGGCAAGAGCAGGGAGAAGCACAGAGAGAGGTCCAACCACCACCATCATCACCACCAACACCACTCGGCCAGCAGTGCTGGGACCGCCTCATCCTCATCCTCCTCCTCGCATAAACACTCAAGCAGTGGGGGCGGCTCATTAGGGAGCAGCAAAAAATCGGGTGACTCCTCCAGCAGGACAAGCTTGTCCTCATCATCGTCTTCATCCCGGAAGCGGCCTCACTCCATGGAGCCGTCACCCGCCTCGCACCCTCCCAAACTCAGCAAGTCCTCCAGGACTTCCTACCAGCTGCCCCCAGCGCCAGCCACTGCGGGCCATGCCCTGGGCTCGGGCCCTGATGGCCTGCCCCCCACAGCTGTGTCCCACCACCAAGGCTCCTACTCTCACTCCAAGGCGGACAAGGCGGACACCAACGGGCACAGCGCTGCTGGGGGTGGCAGCCAGTCCAACGAGTACCAGGACACGTTTGAGATGCTCAACTCCCTGCTTAGTGCCCAGGGCGTCCAGCCCACTCAGCCTCCCGTGTTTGACTACCGCTCGCAGTACGGCGAGTACCGCTACTCCGGAAGCCAGCGAGGCAATAGCGCCCGCCCTCCCCCCCTCCCCGCGGAGCCGCCCCCCC
>JAODJU010000038.1:579256-599010 GCA_026776725.1 Gnathonemus echidnorhynchus
CCCCACTGCCACCCCTCCCCAAGTGAGAACAGCTGTCAACTTCCAACACAAGGCTCTAGGCCTGCGTGGCTCTGCTCTGTGTTTGGGGGTCCTTGACTTGACAGCAGAGTAATGTATTCATTCAGAGTCCTCAGATTTCATACCTATTTTTCAATGTTTTTTTCCACATTTTTTAAAGCAGTCTTACCCCATGTACAGGGCAATAACAATTAATGCATAAAACGGTGAAAACCTAGAAGAGAATGCCAATCAGTCACTCGTTCGATCGTGTAAATACTATTTTTGATGTCATTCTGTTTGAGGTGCATCAGATATTTGTATTGAAGTCTTTAACCCAATCATAAGGAGCCAGTGTGTTGCTTGGTTGAACTTGAAACAGAAAAAAAAAAAACGTGATTACATTGAATGCATGGAGAAATTTTGCATTTGTGAGCTAAAGGACTTATTTGTACAATTTTGCAAGCCTTGTTTTAATAGGCATCAGATGGATTCAATACGTCAAAAATATTTATTTTGTACTCCTCCCATCTGTATGTAGCATTGTTGTTATAGCCCCTTTATTCCTCTTCAGTTTCCACAACATCTAGTCAACCGTAGTCAACATTTTAAACGCGATCCTGGTGCTCAGTCTATTCCTAATAGTCATATATAAAAAAACAGAGGAATATTTAATTGATTTTACCATTTTTATTTTGTAAATATTTAAGGAAAAAAGATACGTCAATGTTTTATATTATGTACATGTGAACTGAAAAAGTGAATATAAAATGTATTTTTACATTTTGTATAGAAAAAAGATCATTGTAAATTAACTTTTAGTTTTTAGATTTTCAATGTGATGCAGTCATTGTTTTAAATGGTTGTAAAAAGCTATAGTATGACAGATGATGTTATATAGCTACATTTTCTTCCCAAAATGCAGCCGTACCGTTATGGTGTTAAACAGTCTACATGGGCTGTGTCGTGCTGATTAGCCGCCGACACGCGGCGTGTCGGGCCCAGGAAGGGCGCCCTGCATAAAGGCTTCAGTGTGCCGATGGGCGTCTCAGCCACATGGCAACTGAGCAGGTCACCTGACCCTTATGTCATCGGCACCCCGCGCCGTAGCTGCTCCGCCCAGCGCCCGGGCACACCCCGAGCCACCTGCCGCCGCGTAAAGAGCTCCACGCTTCTCCTTCACCACTTGAGAACGATCAGGAAGTTGTGTGTATATCTCATATAACCATGATTGTGTCTATGGGTTCTTTTGGATTTAATCACAGGTTTGCATAAATGACCTATAAATATAAGTATTTGCTATATTTCTGCAGCTACTATGAGTGTATGGGCTAAGTGAATTGTACTGATTTAACACCAAAGGCTTTTGTCATAGTCTTCATTTTAAGCCCATTCTTTAAAAGCAGTAGCTTCTGAAATTGACACATTTACAGCCAGTTTAATATAGTAAAACTGCTTTTTATCTTTTGACTTATTTTCAGTGCAGTTCGTTTCTGTAAAATATGGGAGAAAACAAGCTGTTACTGGATTTTTGGGTATCTGTTTCTTGTGATAAAACTGAAAGATATGATCCAAAATGCAAATTATAACCTGTCATTGTCCCCCCCATTATCAGAATGTATGGTCACTTCACATAAACTGGAAAAAGCAGATAAAGTTGAATCCTCTAAGTCCCAGTCATTGATTCCTGTGTCATGTGGATAAGGTGTGATGTCCATGCAATTTAAAGTCTGCAGTAGTAATATTGAGGTGTAATTTGATTTTAAATACTTGGCTGCACTAAGAATTGCTGTAATGGACTTGGCATTTCCCACAGTTTTAGCAGTTTTTAGCTGCTGTTTGTTTGGTTTGGTGATTTAAAGCAATTAAAGATTACTTGAATTAATTCCTCATGGAAAACAAACATTGGTTCAAATCAGACATTGTTTCTTGATGAAAGACAGTATTGTGGCTGTGGTCATATCTGACAAATACGGCTCTGGAAAAAATTGAGACCACAGCACATTTTTTTGTTTTTTTTTTCATTTCTGAATTTATGGGTATGCGTCTCTGCAAAATATACATGTTTTTTGCAAACTGCAGTCTGGTTCTTCTCTGTTTCTCATTAACGAATGGCTTCATCATTGCTTTATGGGACTTCAGTCCTGCTTCTAGGAACCTGATCAGAACAGTCCTAACAGTCCTAAGTGCATTTCAAACCTGCACTTAATGTTTCCCATTCCTTTTGAAGGTCACTTAATGTCATCCTCCAATTCATGAGACACTGTTGGATAACTTGACGGTCATGTCTGCCCTTAGAAAGTTGCTTCTGTCCTCTACCTGGCTGGTTTTTGGTCGTTCCCAGTGTCTTCTGCCTCACAGTGTACCCTTCTGCCATCAGAACCAGGATTAAACAAGGATTTAACAATGAGATTCCTAACAAATATGGAGTGGTCTCTTAATTTTTTCCAGAGCTGTATTTGTGACTGATAAATGCATGAAATGCTACTGATTGTTACTGATGCGGCGTGGTTTTCACTTCTGTGACGCCTTCCATATGTACACACACCTGCCCTCTGCTGTGACTCTCGCTTGAAGAATACCACTGCGTTCACTGGATCCCACAGTAGTTTTGACTAATATTTCTCTCTGTAATTTTGTCTTACAGATTTTTTTTCTAAGGATATTCATTTTGAGAGGAATATTTCTGAACTATACATACATTTTTGTATGTTGTACCAGATGAACTCAGGTTTAGAATTTGGGGGAAATTTTGGTGTGAACTTCAGGAAGTCCAAGGCCTACATTTATTCGTTTGTGTTTTGTGAGCAGTTTTTAATGGTGAATGGTTTTACTCCCATAAATAAATGTTTTAAAGTAAAATCGAAGCATTATTTTTTTCATGTAGATATTAGTGACTGGTACAAAGTAGCAGTAATATTCTAGAAGAGGTAAGCCATTTTATTCTATATGATCTTAGTTTCAGTTGAAATTGAGGACAGTTGACGCTGAAATGGTGTGGAATCTTGTGTATGAGGAAGATTCTAGCTGATGACAACCAACAAACACAGAACTCATTACTTTATGAAATTGGCAAAGAATATTTGTAGTTTGGAAAATTGTGTATTGCGCATGTACACAAACTAAACCTTTGAAGTGTATTTACATTGTTAATTAAGTCAACTTAATATTGAATGAGGAAATACCTAAATAAAACCGTGTTGGCATCTCAATAATTTTAACAACATTGACTATCATTTGGTGTTTTTGACATGGCACACAAGGTGAGGGTCTCTCGACTACAGACAATACTAAGGAAATGTATGAAGGGTGGCCAATCCTATCCAGAAAGGGCTGTTGTGTATGTAGGTTTTTTTTGCTGCAACTCCCTAATTAGATTACTAATTGGAGGACTGATTATCTAAAGAGTCCTCACTCCTGGGTTTGAACAGCTCACCTAAAGGTTATCCCAAAAGCCTGTATACACAGTGGCCATTTGCAGATAAGATTAGCCACCCTTGCAATGTATTATTTTACAGTAGTTATATGGTATTGCTCTCCAATAAATGGGTTATGTTAAAACCCCAAAGTCTCCCTGCATTAGCGTAGTATTAGGTCATCAGGTGTCTCTAAGTGTGCCATCTGTCTTCTAACCACTTATGCTGGTCAGGTCACATTTTGGGGGGATTGGAGCCTGTCCCAGGTAGTACAGTAGAAGACTGGGGTACATCCTGGGGGGGGGGGGGACATTACCCATCTAGATATAGAAGAATGAATACGTTCCCCCAGGAATCGTGGCTATCTGTTTTAAGCCCTATCTGACGTGATGTGATACAGATGGATGTTACTGTATACACTTCAGTGCTGTGTCATATATTCTCCCTCAATTTCTTGAAACTACTCGGCAGCAAAAATATATACAGATGAAGACCACTTCTATTGCATATCAAGGAAATTCTCCATTAGAAGTCACATTTAGACAGTATTTTCTGTTAGCAGTAACGACGTGGGAAAATTGTATTTAAGTCAAACACAGGCAGGAACAAAGTATGCATAACTGGTAGCGTGGCGAAATTGTCTTTAATAAAGCCATTGATTCTATTTGGCATGAACGTTCACAAACTAAGGCTGGGCTGTTCGTTTGACAGACAGCCACATTAACATATGATTCACTGGCAAGCTGTTGCTCTGCACCTATAACGGTGCGATGTGGGCGGGACTTACGGCGATCTGTGTCTCGAGGAAGCAGATCAGAAAAACCGTTCAGTAGTTACGGGGAAAAGCGTGCGGAGGTAGGCTATCTTTCGGTCTGCCGTTACTGGTGTATCACAAACATTTACCATAAGTTTATCGAGTATTCAGAAAATAAATAATATAACGGACGTTTAATAGCTGATTGTTGGTCTGAGCAGCGATGACTGTCGTCTTTGTACAGGTTTGCGCTAACGAGCAAGCTAAAAGATGGCGGCGACTCCAAATATGGCGCGCGGAGGCGTCCCTATCGGAAGGCTGTGTAGCCACGGCCGTATGATGCTCATCTAATAAAAATCGCGTCCTGACATAGTCTTAATTAAAGCCACGATATTTCAGAACTTAGTCTCCTGCGTTTAACGTTGCTGGTATTGAATCGGTGCCTTTACGAGTTGTCTGTGTAATGGTAAACGACGAACGCTTTACCGATGTGATCGCCAGCTGAACGTTAACAGGAAAATGCTCAGTCCGACAATAAATACAGACGCGACGCTGTACTTGTCGTATTTATATGGTCACTAACGACTGCAAATTGAAATCGCCGAACGATGCATCTGGTCTCTCGCTGTGAATTTCCAGTGCGCTTTCAAAATGGCAGCTACTGGGCGCGTTAGGGCCACGCGCATGCGTGTCGCCACGGCACCTCTCGTGAACTGCGTTGCCTGGATACTGTATTACCGTATAACAGCTGTAAATAGTCAGCTTTCAGCTTTTACACTTTTTGTGGAAGTACTGAACCTAGATATCTGCAGTAAATACAATGTTAAGTGTCTTTAGCCATCTTATGTCAATATTAGTCAATCATTTTGTTACTACATTGATTTTTTGTAAACAGTTTCTTGTAAAGAGTCACGTGTGTTTGCGCGGATGAAACTTTAATTTCCTGTGCGAACCTGGGTGTTGCTTTAGGATTTAGGATGAACCGGATCCGGATCCATGTGTTGCCGTCCAGCCGGGGCCGGGTCACTCCTGCTTCTCGCACCCAGGAACAGCAGACCTGCTCATTCACTCAGCGGCCCTGCTCTCAGCCCCGGATTGAGGGCCTGGAGTTCTGCATTAAGCATGTCCTGGAGGACAAGAATGCCCCCTACAGGCAGTGCAGCTATGTCTCCAACAAGAACGGCAAGCGTTGCCCCAATGCGGCTCCAAAGCCAGAGAAAAAAGACGGGTGAGTTTTGCGGATGACTGTTTTTAACATCCAGCTGTGGGTTACTTTTCTACATTCTACTTCTCTGCTGATTTACTGATTAAGCTGGGCCTGGTGGCCTGTCTCTCATGGCCGTACCAGACTTTGTGCCTCATTCTGCTGCAAAGCCTTTGGCGATGGTGAGTGGAGTGAGACTGGCTGCCACTTTGTTCCAGAGTTACGTTCTGCGCCGAACACGCACACAGGAACGCTTTGGCCCTGCAGGCTCAGATGAGGAAGGCGTGCTCTGGCCCTTCTCCCGAGCTCCTGCTGTCCCAGCTGAGTGGCTACAGCCGGCCCGAGTCGGGGGCCCAGGGCCAGGACGGTGGTCGCAGTGAGGCCAGCCGCGTGCTAGGTGAGCTTTAAGAGTGGGATTCGGAAAGGCAGCCAGGTGCCGAGACCACACCGGGGCCCTCAGTGCTGTGATCTCTGAGGCTTACTTGGTGATATGTCCCTCCAGATGAGGACAGCTGGAGTGAGGAGGATCAGGATCCGGTAGTCCTGGACCAGACGTGGAGGGGAGACCCTGACAGCGAGGCGGACAGCATCGATAGTGATCACGAGGACCCTCTGAAGTAAGAAAAGCAGCTGGTGGACTTATGGAAACTTAGTGTTCCCCTGTGATACTGAATTTCCCTTTTGGATATTCAGCTTTGCCAGGAATGCTGGGAGGTCATGGAATCTTTCAGGTCTGTGAGCCGATGGCTCGCCGCAGGTTTCCGGTCTTTGCACTGAGAGCTCGCCCGTAGGACCTGACGTGGTCCAGACCTGCTGAAATCAGAGGAACTCCTGTCTTGAGACTGTAGATTTCAGCCTGAGTTGTGTGCGCTTCTCACAGAGTAGACCGTAAGGGCATCCCTGTGCTTGTGTGTGCCATTAGGCATGCGGGGGTTTACACGGCAGAGGAGGTCGCCCTGATCACGCGTGAGAAGCTCATCCGCCTGCAGTCGCTCTACATCGAGCAGTTTAAACGTCTGCAGTACCTGCTGAAGGAGAAGAGGAGGCGCTATCTCCACAGCCGCAAGGTGGAGCACGAGACCATAGGTAAGCCACCGTCACGGTTGGCCCACCTCGCCACACCACGTGAACCCATGACCCCGCGACGGTGACGAGTGGGGACCTGTGCTGACAGGGAGCAGCCTGCTGACGGGGCCCGAGGGCCTCTCCATAAAGGAGCGCGACAACCTGAAGAAGCTCAAGGCCCTGCGCAGGTATCGCAGGCGCTATGGGGTCGAGGCCCTGCTGCACCGGCAGCTCCGCGAGCGCAGGCTGGCAGCCACTGAGGGAGTCTCCATGCAGGTCAGTGTCTGAGGGCAGGGCTGCACTGAACTTTATGGTCAGCAGGGGGCAGCAACCCCGTATGCTCCTTAGTGTCGTGTAAAGGGTGGTATTTTATACTGACCGGTATCACCATTTCTCATGTGTGTTACGTTTTCTAGTAAAGTGGAAACCACTTATAGTGATCAGCTGCTTATATGGATCAAAAAAGCTTGCGACAGAATCATTCCTGTACAAATACAGACGCTCCTCTACTTACAAACCTTCAACTTATGAACTTTCAGACATATGAACGAAGAGGACTGTAAGTCCAAATTGTGTTCATTGGGCTCCCGTTTCCTGTCCGCAACATCAATTTTTTTTTTCTGCACGCCAATTCCGCCTAGCACGACTTCTGGCCTCTACTCCCGCCGCACAGCAGCGTAGCGTACGTACTCCCAGCATCCTAGTTCTTTGTACTTGCATATACCCTTAAAATGATGTTGAATAACAACTTACAAACATTTCAAGTTATGAAAGCCCGTTTGGAACGTAACTCATTCGTAAGTAGAGGAGCATCTGTACTGTATAAATAATTTGCTTATAGTAATCAAATAGTCCGCTTACAGTGTTCATTTTGGGGTATTTTATACATGACAACATATGAAAAAAATAAACTAGGGTAATTTTTTTATTATTGTTTTTTTTTTTAAAGTTTACTTTGATCACCCTACTTTGCCTTGCGGTAACCCGTCTGCTTCTGTCTAGCTACCTGAGGCTAATGCTGCATGAACAGAAAACATGATGGGGAAAAAGACTAATTTTCTCCCAATTAAAAATACAGAATCATCAAAGCTTATGATGAACCGTCAAAAACGAGCCAACGAGATGCAGTAGCGAAACTACAATAAGCTATATTTTACATACAGTACTGTATTATAGCGTATTTGAGTTGTACAGTTCAGTGATTTAATTTGTACAGTACTGTAATTTGAAAAGAGTTTTAAACAGCTGTACCGTATTTTGAGTAAAAAAAAATCAGTAAATAGTCAGTTTTATTACCATATATTCGTGTAATAAATATACAAATCTCAATTAGATGGTAATCTGCCTGTGACGTAAAGAAGAAAAATCGGTTATAATGATGATCTGCATATAGTGATCAATTTCACCCAGACAGATGTGATCGCTATAAGCGGTTTCCACTGTATGGTTAGATAAAACCCATGACAGTCAGGGCGTCTTTGCTGGGTGGGATGGGGCTCAGTGGGTAGCATTGTTCCTCATGCTTCCAGGGTTGGGGTTTGAATCGAGCCCCTGTTCTGGGTATGTAGACTTTCACTGGGCATGAATGAACAGTACTAGTTATCTGTGAACAATACAGATTACCTTTGGACAATGCTGGTTACCCAAAGATAGTACTAGTTATCCATGGATAATGCAGATTAACCATGAAAAGTACTGGTTATCCATGGACAGTACCATTTATTCATCGGTATTACAGATTGACCATGGACAGTATCAGTTATCCATGAATATTACAGGTTATTCACGGGCAGTACTCGTAAACCATAAACCCTGCAGATTCACCATGGACATTATCGTGGTAAGACCGCGAGCCTCCTCAGTAACCATGCTGGTTGTGTCTGGCCCAGGTTCACGCCGCTCGCTCCAGTCAACGCTGCATCTCCTTCGTGGATGGTGCGCGCTGCCCAAACCAGTGCCTGCCCATGACTCGTCACTGCGTCTCCCGTATCCTTCATGCTATCACGTAACCACCTTGCCGTAGCCGGTCCGCTGACCCTCCTCTCCAGAGGGGCCCTTGGTATTTAGGGGGCTGCTTCCCCAGCGTGGCGCTGACAGGTATAATGCTCTCCAGTTCCCCTCCTTGACCGTGTGCCGAGCAGACATCTACCAGGACAGCCACCAGGTGCTCTTCAAGATGTGTCCAGGACTTAAAGACGTGCCCTGCACCCGGCCCGTGCACATGGGCCAGTCTGAGGAACCACGCTGCCCCCTGCATCTCTCCCTGCCGCCCCCACTGTACCAGCCTGAGCCGGAGCCCCTGGTGCCCGAACAGCTGGCCCCTGCACCTTTGGACATGTACCTGAGCGCTGCTGAACTGCAGCCCACCGAGAACCTGCCCCTGGAGTTCAGTGATGTAGGTGCAGCGCCCCCAGTGTCATGTGTCAGGATAGCGAGTCGGTCTGATCTAGGGCTGCAAAAAGCATTGTTCTGATTATTGGTTAATCGTTTGATTAGGTGATCAACTAATCGATTAGTTGGTCTAAAACAGGGTTTAAAGAAACGTGCACATGCTTTATGTAAATAAACATCAAGAGGAATTTTTAAGTCGCAGTTGTAATAACTTTAAATAGTGTAGAGAATCTAATTAAAGTGACAAATTGGCATTTTTAGCTTGAAAGCAACTGTACTTTATACTGTGGTATTCAGTGTTACAGCCATATTTTTCAAAGGAATCGCTATTCTGGTGTTTTGAACCTTGGTGATAAAAATTTGCTGATGGGGGGGGGGGGGGGGCCCAGCTAATTTTGTTGCTGAGATTTTAGAAATTCCGTATTACTGAAATTCCGCCAAGGCCTGGTAACAACTTTGAACTGTTCATGAAAGCTTATTTCATTACCCTGCTCATGATTGTGTTTGTTGCAATATGTCTGCCCTCTCCTGGTCTGTATGCATGCACTGACCATGACCGTCTGTCCATGGACCAATGTAACACACACAACCGTAACGGCATGCGGGAAAGGGCAATATGAAATCATCTTAACACACCAACATTGACTCTGCTATGTGGCGATGCAAACTGCGTATAATGGCACAGCAAACCACAAAACTCCAACCAATGGATGACAAAATTCATTGCTGACTACTTTTCTTGCAGATTTATTATCGATTAGCTATTGTAGCCCTAGTCTGATTGGAAAAAAAAAATGTAGGGCTTGCTGGGGTTAGGGTACGACCGAGTCTTCCAGAAGCATCCGCAAGTCAAACGGCACAGTGTGCCATCAGTAGGGTGACTTCCGTAAGCTTCCTATCACACGTGTCTGTGGGCGACAGGACCTGGACGTGGTCGGGGACAGCATGCAATGCCCCCCGTCTCCCCTGCTGTTTGACACCGCCCTCGCCCTGGAGGACCAGACCATCCGCGAGATCGCAGAGGCGCCCATGGACATTCTGACGGGTGAGGAGCAGCCTGAGCTGGAGCTCTCAGAGAGAGATGGGGAGAGCCCCACAGCGCAGGTGAGGGCATGGGGGGGCACCAGGGTGGGTGCGGGAATGCGTGCATAGATGGATGGATATAATTTGACGGAGGAAATTTGTGGTATTTATATGCAAAATGCACAGACACAAAGTGTGAAGACGGTACTTACAGTGCAGAAATTAATATACAGGCAGTTCCCAGGTTAACATCAAACTAACAGATGCCTTGTACTTACGAATGCACTGCCATAAAGCCTACTATATTAAAATACTCTGTGATGCTCGTGAAAATGTTGCACAGCTTCAGCAGTCTGTTGTCTTGAGGTACAGTACAGTACCCTATATAGTTACTGTTGTTACTCTGATTATGAACTGCGTTATTTTTGTTCTGACTTAAGGAACAGATCTCTTTGGTAACCTGGGACCTGCCTGTACATTACTGAGGGATGTGCACATGCCACAGATCACTGCAATGTACAGGGGCTCCTTCTTAAATGCTGCCCCGGTGTGTTTTTAAAAACGGGCAATGACATCATATGTAACGGCATATGGCTGTACGCCTTCACATGCGCACCTTCATTTGCGGTTTTTTATATATTCAAAGTCAGTACAAGGTGGTGGGATTGCTCTGCAGAACTACTATACTGGTGTCGTACTGGATTTCCAGGGCGCAGTCATGAGAAGGTGGCTCTTTCCCCCGCAGGATGTCTGCAAGCTCCCTGAAGAGGGCGTCGTGCTGGGGGGCCCGTCGGATGAGGCCAAAGGGCCGGCGGACGCCACCTGACCGGATGCTGCCTCTGCCCACGCCACCACCACCTCGAGCTGCGCCAGAGATCGGCGTTAGTGTTCGGGAACGAGCCTGTTTGCTGGATGAAAGCCAATCCCCTCTGAACTCTGGCTTCCATTAAGCTTAACGAACTTGCAGGATTACTCATCATTTTAATCTCTTCATCTTGCAGCAACACCGAATGTGTTTTGCTGTTCAGTCGTATTTCCTGCAGACATTTCTGAAATTCGCTTGGCCACTTGTCAAATAAATTGGCTTTCGGAATTAGACACAGACTCGCTTGAAGCCTTCAGAACTCCTCCCAGCTCCCGTCCCGAGTCGGAGCCCATAAGGCTGCTCTCACACTGACGACAATAAACTCTTGGTTACTACCTGCCTTTTGGTTCCGCCTTTCTTGAAGCAGCTGCAGTGGGACCGGGTTTGCTGTTCCCAGTGTTTGGGGATCGCAGCAGATGTGTGGTTTGAGTGGTGGTACACGGTGCCTTTGAGGGGCATGTGCCTGCTGACTGCTTCTGATCGCTCAGTAGGTGCATGCTGGTGCCATAGGGTTTACTGCACCTGGAAGAGGAGGCAGCCCTGACTGGCCATCGACCATGGTGTTACACTTCTAGTCCAAAGCTCTGAGGTAATGCCGGCTGAGGTAGATAAAGTCACATGCCCTCAGGCCCTGTGTACTCAGGTGACAGACAGAGCAGGACAGCTACATCCCCTCTCTGAACTTTATAATAATGAAGATGATGTGGGGGAAACAGGTTTGCCAAGCATTCTGATACGAGAGGCCGCTTCTATCCATCCATCCATCCTGCCATTGCTCACCCAGGATCTGAGGTGGGGACACTGGGCAGGATGTCAGTCCATCACAGGACACAGTCAAACATTTAGGGCCATTTAGTACCAATTCACTTAACCTGCGTGTCTGCACTGAAGAACGAAATCCATTCAAACAAGGGAAAACATACGAAATTCAGACAATTTGGGGGATTTGAACCCGTATCCTGGTGGTGTGAGGTTACAGTGCTGCTATTTTCATTACTTATATATGACTTTGATAATGATGTGCTTAACACAGCCAACTGATAACATAATCCACGTAATCCAGTTTCAGCGTGTATATCCCTGTGATTAAGCAGAATCCGGGCAGCCTACAGCAGCTACTGGCCTGTCACAGAGCTCCTCTTAAGCTATCAGGTCGCTTCATGTATCTGCAGAAAGGCTCAGGAACGTGTACGTGTGAGCTCCACACAAAGGAGGTGCCCGATGCGGAACCGGGCAGCGGTAACGTTACTTTCAAAGGCGGGTTTATAGCAACGTGTGAAGAACTAAAGCTGCAAATACTGTAACATCTACTGTATGCCGGGGTGGCGAGCCCTGGCGGTGCAGCGTTTACTCTCCACGGCGTGATCAGTACTGACATTAGTCCTATATTTAGTAATAGTCACGTTTGCGAAGGTATCGCACGCCCGGTGTTATAAAGCCATCGCTTGCAAGGCGGACCGGCCCCATGCTGCCCCGTGGAGGGAAGAGACGGGGCGGCGGATGCGGCTCCCAGCCATGACATCACCGTCCCTGACGAGGGGCTGAGATACGGGGGAAATGAGCGCAGTGCCCGGGGAGCAGGAAGCACGGCTCGTCGGCGCTAATCAAAGCCCCTTAACGCGCGTCCCGGCGTCGGGGTTGAGCCTCTTTTTGTCTCATTTTTCTGCGGTCCCCGGCGACTAATGAGGTAAGACGCTGAAAAGCATTTCCAAAGCGTGTCGGTTCTGGTTCGGGTCGCCAGCCGCCCGTGCGTGATCTAAGGTGCATTTATAAATGCGGGTCGCCTCTGGTTCGGGTAGTCAGTTGCATGTCCGTGATCAAAGGTATCTTTTAAAATGCGGGTCGCCTGTGGTTCGGATCGTCAGTTGCATGTCCGTGATCTAAGATGCCCCTTTAAATGCAGATTGTTATTTTATGATTATTTTTGCACGTTCACATTAAGCGGTGGCAAAGCAGGAGCCTCCGGTTCTTTTGTCGGGACCCGGCATGTTTGTGGGAGGCCGGACCGTGTCGGTGTCAACGGCACAGGCATGCATGCATGCGGGGCTGGCAGCGCCTTCAGCCCGTGGGGGGGGATGCAGCGCTCCAGCCGTGACTGTCCGCCACTGACCGCTGACTTTCCTGGCTTTTATTCAGCGTTGGATGGGGGTCGTGCGGGGAAAACGCACCGCCCTGGCTGCAGCGCCTCTTTACTGTGTACATTAATCATTTCCACCGTTAGTATGGGATTAACAGGATATGCGATGTCTGCGAGGCTGCGGGCTTCTTATTTTCATATTTGCCTGAATTTGGGTCTTTTTGTGAATTTTGTAATGAACCAGTTACAGAATTAAATCGTATTTCTAAATACTGAATTTTATTAGAAGTACTCAGATAGGATGTTTTCACGGTACTGAAAAAAAAAAACGCTACGTAAGTTATAAAGGATGGTTCATCCTCCCTGTACCATTGGAGTGATCTTTGTGTGGCTCCTGGATGGGATATAATGTCCCTGTTGTTAGTTTATACCTGTAATTTCATCGCTGTTAGAAAGTAGGGCTCGGAATTAGACTATCTGGGGGAAGTGTGTTGTAGTACTAAAACGTTAACGTTAAGGATGGCTTATTAATTATTGCTCAATATCAATTATTAACCTAGCGAAGATGTGTTACATGAAGATATTAAAATGCTTATAAACCTAAAATGGCAGGCCTGGTTCGTTGGAATGCTTAGGCAAATAATTTTGCATCTTTGAAGCTGTTCATTTATATTTCTTATAAGTGAAACTGGTGTGAAATTAAAAGCAGTTTGCATGCAGCTTACGGGCAATCTGATTAAAATCCGGGGGTGTTAGGCGTGACCAGGGCTATCCTCATCACTATCTGGTCACACAGATCACACGTGTGTGACACTGCGGTATTTCCCGTGATGCTGTGGGGGGGGGGGGCGACCCTCAGGGACATTGGGCTTTCCCGTGCCAACCGGCCCTGCCGGATCCTGCTTCCGCTCCCCTCCTTCCCTTTCAGCGGTGTTCTCCCTCTTTATTCTTCACCAGGAGCGGTCAGCAGCAGCCCGAGGCGAGTTCCTCTCAGGAAATGCCCCAAGCCTAAGTGTGGCCTAAATGCTGATGCCGTGAATAGTAGTGTAAGCGTGTACAGATACACACGGCGTGCTGTGAGTCACCCTAACAGACCATCCCGGACATGTTTTTGTCATACATTTGGTTGACAGCTCAACATGTCTTTTCAGGAACAACAGATTCGTGAGCAAACTGTCGTACGGTTCACATGATGGAAGTTACATCACCCCTGCAGGTTGCCCTCTGGGTGAGGTATAATCAGCCCTACAGTCTGTGCACCTTTTCATTCAGACGTCCGAGCTGCTGATTCCTCCTTTGTGACAGAGCACAGGATGCGCCGGTCTTCCTGCTCGCTGGGAACGTTTATCGGGAACAACGGTTTGCGAGGGCTGCAGGGATGCGGTTTTAACCTCGAACCCGGAACCGGTCCCCAGCTTCGAAACGGTGGGTAATTACAGGGTGACTGAGCTAAGAGCAGCACCCACCCCCCCAGCTGTGCCAGATATGTCCCTGCATTTCCCCACATGCTCTGGGCCACGTGGCCTCACATGAACGCTCATCCCTGTGTTTTCTCTGCCCCAGACATACCGCTTGCAGTGGGCTGCTGGGTTACCTCACTGCGTTTGCCAGCTTCTGCCTGCCCCACGTAACGCAGTGATTACATCACAGCCGTGTCTCCCCCAGCCACTGCTCTGCCTCTCCCTTCCCTCTGACACTGCGTCTGGTTTTGAGATCTGCCCACGTCACACGGGGCACATGGCCAGCAGATGGAGGATGTTAAACGGGGTAGGATGTGACCCCCCACACCCCCCAGTGTGAGGTAGCATTGCCTCTCCCACGCAGATGCGGCCGTGGCCCCCCCTGCCCCCCCTCCACGTCCCCTTCCTGTCCCGGCGCCTCTGTTTAGGCTATATGCAGAACTTCAAGGCAGCACACTCTCAGACAGGAGCCCTTTGATCTCAGACTTGCTGTCAGTAGGGAGGGTGTCAAACAGGGTTTGGGGTTTTCCTCGTCATTTTCACAGGCATTTATTCCAGCAGGGGGGTCTGAACACCTCCCCCCCACCTCTCCATGCCTTTATAGCTCCTGATTTTACCGCCCTTTATGTCTGACGGCAGACATTTTTTATTGTTTTTTCACCGTACAGCTTTCAGACATCCGGCTGTGAATAAGAGTCTGGTCCTTCAGTGTAGTTTCGTTCAAACTGAGCTTCACTGTTCCCACGTTGCATGTCCACGTTCTCTGCCTCCCCAAGGCTCCCCCGTTCCCCTAGATTCAGGTCCCGCTGCTGTGCATTTCCCTCTGGCTCCCACTCATGCCGAAGTGTGTAGAATAATGCATCACTGACGGGTGTGAGACGTGGACCACGGCTTCCGGGGTGTTGGAGCAGGACCAGACTGGCTGAGAGCCATTCCTGAAGCTCCTGAAGGTTTGCTGATAGTCTTATTCAGAAGAGAGACTTACTTCCGTTTAGTAAGATATGAAAGGAGGATGAACAGCCTTGTATCAGGGTGTTCCTGGGGTATTTGGACAAAAAGCTCCTTGGTCTTCAGCATACACTATCAGACAGTAGGAGACCCCTTTCACAGTTTTGTGATCTCGACTCTACACTCGTTGAGCCTGGTGGACAGGGTGCAGTGTGGACGGTGTGGAACCTTTGTGGGAACCTTTATTTTAAGAGAGTTACTGACAAGAGTGTCCAAGACAGAAATCAAATGAAGTACGGGATTGAGGAGCTCCCAGGAAAGCTTTTCGACCAAAAGCCAAGCAGACGATGGAGTTTCTGCTTGATTACTCTAGGGCAGTGTTTCCTAATCTGGTCCTTGGGGACCCACAGACAGTCCACATTTTTGCTCCCTCCTAACTCCCTGCCAGGCAGTCCGCTCCCCGGGGAGCAGATTTGGAAATGCTGCTCAAGGGGGCCAGAGGGTCGCAACGGAGCATGGGACTTCTGGAGGTTACAGCACGGGCTGAGCTCCTGAAATGCTGATCTTTTTGAGGGCTGCTGCAGGACGCTGTCTCACTGCTTGTTCTGCTGCTGCCTTGATGTGGGGATGGTTCCCAACTCTACATGTGGTCGGGCTGAGGAGAGTCTGAGGCTGTGGAAGACTGTGAAGAGCATGTGAGCTTTCCCACATCCTCCTCCATACCTCTGTCTGTGCTGGGAATTTAAAAGGATCACTCACATCTGTCTGGTCTTTGCTCTATAAGTAGATCAGCTCTAAATCTCAGACCAACAGACCCTTAAACCCAGCAAGCTTCATATGTGAATGAAAGACACATGCTCTGCACACCATGTCTGTCTGTCTGTCTGTCTCTCTCTGTCTGAATCTCTGTGCGTCTCTCTCTGACTGTATTTGTCTGTGTCTCTCTCACTCTCTTTCGGTCTGTGTCTGTGAGTCTGTGTCTCTGTCAAATTGCCTGTCTTGGTCTATGTCTCTGTCTGTGACTTTATGGATGAGTTGACTTTAATGTTATTTAAGGTTGTTAATGTTGCTTTTTGGAAAATATGAATAAGGGCTGTTTCAGCAGGGGGTAGCGTGAGTCCTCAGCTGAATGCTTATGGTTCATGATTGACACACACACACACACACATACATACACTGTCATTCACACATCCACACTGAAGCAGCCATCAGCAGCAGTCTGCGCTTCCACTCCTATCTTGTGCCCCCCCCCCCCCCCGCCTCTCTGGGAGGCGGTTACCATGGTTATGTGCTGAGAACCAGCTTTTGGAGCACATTAGGATGTAGAAATATTCACCAACGGCTCCCCCTAGCAGCAGCAGGGTGATGGCAACACAGTGACCCTCTTCCTCCTCTGTGTCATTCTGCAGATTTATTCTGCTCTTCAGTCAGTCACATCGGCTCTGGGTTGGGCTTGTTCATTTATTGACATTTATTTGAAGTTAAGTCTTCTGTTGCACAGTAAACTGGTAAACTGCACCATGCCTTAAGCGAACCCTGTAAGGCACAGTGCGTCGTCCCATTAAGCGCGCAGCTGGTGGTGCACCCCCCCTGCGGAAATGCCCCTGAATCAGACCCCCTCAGACCCCCACAAGCAGCTCCGTTTGACAAGAGTCTGGAGATTATATGTTAAGATGTGTAAAAATTTGTTACAGTTAACAAAGGGTTAAAATCCGTAAATGACTAAAACAGACACCCTGGGGGGGGGGGAGGCATGTAAATTTGTTGGGTCAGTGATGGAGAGTCACAGCTGGGACAGTTAGCCACCCTGATTAATATGATTGGTCAGCACAGTCAGGGGTGGGACTGCAAAGCCCCACCCCCCAATCCCAAACACACATGTGAACACTGATGTCCTCTCATCTCTCTGACCCCGAGACGGCTGCAGGCGGCTGGGTGGGGGCTGGGTGAGGCCCCCCTCATTCGGGGCTAGCTGTACGGCGATGCTCACATGTGGCTCTGGCTGTGGGATTAGCGCAGGACATTACCGGTATGAATGTGGCGCCATGGTAACAGCGCTGGCGTGAGCCGGAGGTGAGGGTAACCCTGCTTTGTCGCCATGGCGACCTGCACATGTGTGGGGCTGTCCACCTGACCATGCGAATCTTGCCCGTTAAATTTATCCGGCTAAGTTGCAGCAAGCCAGTAGGGTGGTCCCTGTGATAACCCTGCAGAGGACTTGCATACAGCACATTAGGTCGCTGATCATTTTATATGCCGAGATCCGCTTATCTTCTAAAGGGTTGGATGTTTGCGGAAATCTAACCCAGGCCTAGGCTATAGGCGGCGAGGGAGACACCGTTTCTGAGCATCTGTTTACATCACGGCTTGCCGCCTTGCGTCAGTGCCGCGGTGAGGACACTCACACAGTCAGTTCCACGTGACGGTTCCCGTCCAGCCTGTCAGACACTGCGTCCTCTTTCTACCTCTTCCTGGGGGGTTCCCGTCAGAGCCGGGGGTGGCACAATTCAGGGGGACAAACCCTGGGTGTACTGCCTGGCACCCCTTGATGGTGACGGGGATTAACTTCTGACAGTGTGCCCCGGGGTGTCTGAGATCTGAGCTGCGGGGTCGGGGGGCTATAGCTGTAATTCGCAGCGTGTGTGTGGTATTTGGGGGGTGTCACGGATGGGTAACGGCTTTACACAGGAAAGGGGTGGGGCCTGAGCTTGGCTATGTGATTTGTTGATACATTTTGCTGATTGACAGTGGAATAAAGGAACATTTTCTGAACAGCATGAGATTCCCGTGAGCTGTTCTGTTTCATAAGAGCAGGATGGAGTTGGGGGCTCTCTGGCCCGTAGCGCAGTGTGAGTTGGGGGCTTTTCCGGCATTAAAAAGGCAGTAGTCCGGAGCTGGGAGAAGGAACTGGGGGGGGGGGGGCAACTCCCACCCCGTTCACTTCCCTAGTGTGGCTGCACCCCTCCCCCGACGACTCAGCTGCAGATATTTCCGGCACATCTGGTTCTGCTGGATGTGTTGTTATTTGGCTGTGATTTTGGGACACAGGAGTGCCTTCACGTGTGCTGCCAGAACAGATGGGCTCTGGGGGGGGTGGATCTTCCAGGCTGGGGAGGCAGTGTGGATGCCCCTAGAGTCACATGGGTGACAGTGTGGAGCCATTGGTCAACTGTCTGAGCACTCTGCACATGCCCCGCCCCTTCTCCACCTCCAAGCCCAGGTCTCCCTCAGCTGGGCATCCCTCACTCATCACTGTAAGGATTATATTGTGTTTGGCTGGTTAACGAGGCCTGAGCCTTGGTTGGCTAACATGGTTGAAGCACTGACTGCTCTGTATCATGCTGCCCTGCAGGGGGCAGTGTAGTGCCATCATCTCTCTCTATGTGAGGAGGGGGGTGTCACTATTTGACCCCTCTCCTTTGGTGTGAATAATGGGGTTGTGACACAAAAACACTATGTCTGCAGGAAGCCAGCATTAAAGTCACCTGATTGGGGGGCTGTCTGCACCCCCCTTTCTTGGGCAGCTCTGGCAGCTCAGGGGTTAATGCTCATCCGGAACAGCGGCTGCAGTGGAGGGGAGGGGGCAGGGGAATGGAGCGCAGCTGCTCCCACTGGCAGCTCCCCCCCCCCACTCCGCAGCCCCTGGAACAATGGCAGGCACGGCAGCCCCCCACAGATGAAGGTGGCTCTTGGCCGGGGCCAGGAGGGGCGGCGAAGACCCCATCTGCCTTTCTGTGGCACCCCAAAGGTCCCAAAGGGCCGGATGGGCAGCGGCAGACGTCTGCGCAGACGCAAGGGGTCCAGGGTAAGGGGGCCAGGGAGCAGCACTTATCCTGGTCCGGGTTACAGGGGGCCTGGAGCTTGTCCCAAGCAGCTCAGGGCACGAGGCCGGGATACATCCTGGACGGGATGCCGGCCCAGTACAAGGTGACTAAACTGCAGATACACACATTGACAGATTACAGGCAGCTGGAGACAGCAGTCAGCTTGGGTGCATGTCCTTGGACTACAGGCAGCAATGGGGAGGGCATGCGTGGCAGTATTTGTAGTAGTTTTTGTAGATGTACTGGTGGCAGTATTTATAGCAATATGTGTAGTAATAGTGTAGTACTTGTAATAGTACTTGTAGTAGTAAAAAAACATTGGAGTATAGTTGAACACACAAAACTAGTGCATTTGAAAATGGGCCGTTAGAATGATATTGGATGCATGTTTACAGAAGCAGTAACATGAGCCATGAACACTGACAGCGTTATTTAACAAAGATGGGTTATTCAGACATTATTAATAACTGTGGAAATGTTAACGCCTTTATAAGCTATTGAAACCACGAAAGAGGTTATTTATTTATTAATTTATTTACCTTTGCAACGTATTCAGTAATGTGCAATGTATCTTTCTACACCGTGAGATTATGCCATTCCTGTTTGTTCAGTGTGGGGGGGGGCATTTGTTGAGGAATATCTTTGTGCTGCCTTTAAGGGACATCCCGTAGCCGCCTTTGTTAAGGGACATCCATGCAGCCGCCTTTGTTAAGGGACATCCATGCAGCCG
>JAODJU010000038.1:602642-616592 GCA_026776725.1 Gnathonemus echidnorhynchus
GTCTGTGCTGTCTGAGGACTCGAAGATCACAGCTATTCAATGCTGGTTTTCAGCCTCGTCCCTTGCGTAGAGAGATTTCTCTGGATTCTCTGAATCTTTTCATGATATTATGTACCATAGATGATGAAATTTGCAATATTACATTGAGGAACATTATTCTAAAATAGCTGCACACAGTCTTTCACAGAGTGGTGAATCACACTCCCCATCTTCACTACACAGAAACTCTTTAGAAGGCTCTTTTTATACCCAATCATATTACTGACCTGTTGCCAGTTAACCTAATTAGTTGTCAGATATTCAACCAGGTGTTTTGTTTTAGCATTATAAGTCTTTTCCAGTCTGTTGTTGCCCCTGTCCCAACTTTTTAAAAACATGTTGTTGGCATCAAATTCAGATTCAGCATATATTTGTCATAAAACAATAAAACAAAATTGTCCCTTTTGTTTGATATGTTGTCATTGTTTTATTTTCAATTAAATATGGGTTTATATGATTTGCAAATCATTGCATTCGGTTTGTATTTACATTTTACACACCTTCCCTACTTTTTGGAATCGGGGTTGTAGAAAGAGGACCTCCTGACAGGTGTGTGTGTTTGTGTGTGTGGCTCATCCAGGACTTGCGGGAGGAGTGCATCAAGCTGAAGGTGAGGGTGTTCGACCTGGAGAGGCAGAACCGGGCCCTGAGTGAACTTCTGAACCAGAAGCTCCACAGTGAGCTCAGTCCCCACCAGCAGGTCAGGTGGCACTAGGCTCTACTCCATGTCTTCTTACCAAAGCATACGAAAAAAAACCACACCTCACCCATCAGTGCCATTTACCACCGCTCAGACCATGCATGCATTCATCCGTGTGGGACCCCTGTTGGTCACACACAGTCACTACACTAAATATTAAACAAAAACCTTCCTAATTTATAAGATGCTGAAGCAGCATGTTCTGCTAACCAGCTAGCTAGCTGAGATCTTCTGACTTACTGGCTATTGATTTAGTTTTTGAAACCTCTGGGGGGCACCCATATACACAGACACATAAATGGGGAACAAACCAAAGCAGGAGGTTCACCTGAGGAACCTCATGCTCCTCACAGCAGATTCTGCTACATGTGTTTTCCTACCTGGCAGTTTACTCACAGCTCTGTTTTTCTTGTTGTAGGCATCTTCTGGACCTCAGCTGGAGCCTGGTCCTGATCCACTCCTCACTGGTACTAACAGGCAGCCAGAATCTCAACATGAAACAGCAACCAAGGTAACAGAACCTGTGTTTCTCACATGTTAAATTATATAGGAAATACGAATGGAAGCCGGCTGAGGAGTTTGTAGACTTTACTTTCTGTTTTGGCATGGGTTGGGGATGCATGTGGATGTGTCACTCATGCACCTTTAAACTTTCGTGGCCTTGCAGTTTCACTCATCTGAAGGTCTCTTATTGCAGAGTGATGGGGAACACACGAGGGGAAATACCCCAGGCACACAGGGACTCGCTGTTTCCATGGAGGCTCTGTCCCCTTTCTTCAAGAAGAAAGCCCACATCCTAGAAGTGCTGCGTCGGCTGGAGGAGACCGACCCTCTGAAATTCCACCCAGGCGGGGGTCTCCCATCCTGCTGCCATTTCACACCGGCTTTGGTACCAGCCGGGGCCGCCATCGCGTCACACTTGTGTCTGGACACCAATGCGTCGGCTGTGATGAATGGCGAAGGCCATGGGACTCCACACGAGAGTTGCCAGTCCTGCTTGATGCTCTCCCAGAGGAATGTGGACGTTGGATCTAAGGTCCACCAAGTTAGTGGCACTTCACAACCCAGAGCAGAGGAACAACTTGATGGCCAAGGGGACTCAGGTTCCCAAGCCACTGACCCTCCTTCTGGCAGCACAACCAAACCATGCATGCACAGCACACCTGCGGAGGAATCCGGGTTATCCACAGACCCCTCACACACCATCAGTACCGATGCTTACCTCTATTCCATTATTAAAGACGCTGCTCAGAAACTTCCTTCCAGTGAAAGACCAGAGGGAGGGGAGCCCCGTGAAGAGAGATACTGTGACAAGCACTCGGGTGTAGCCCTAAGCATGCCGTGTACATCACAAGCCAATGAACTGGACTCCCTGCCCCTGAAGCACATAGGCGCAGTAGCCATCCAAAGCTTGGCTACAGGACAGATCGCAGAAGGGTACTGCTTCAAACTGGCCAGTGAAGTAGCAAAGGTGAAGAACTACTTGTACACCTCTACCTCATACCAGCCAGTCCCTGGTGTGATAGACCACCAGGCCAGGGTGCAAATCTGCAATAGACTGCACCTCGCATCCAATGAGGACCCAAGTCTTAAAAATCTGGCGGTGGCTGATTATGGCCCCATCTCTGACAACAGCACAGTGCAGCAACCGTCCCCTGGGAAGGTCAGCATTGCACTCGGGCCCACGTCCATTTCATGCCTTAGCGAGGCTAAGGCCTCCCCGATCTCCTCCCCCTCCAGGCTGCTCAGGTTCCTAAAAATCCCTTCAATGGGAGAGCGGGCGCAAGTGGCGAGTCCCCTACGGCTGAGCCCCCAGCTCACCCGCAGCTCCAAAATACCCTGCCGGAACAACACCTATGAGATTTACCACTCTGCAGTTGTGTCCCGGCAAGCTACCAGCACAGAGAGGGAAACACAGTCGTCTTCCTCAAAGACTAATACGTACCCCGCTACGCATTCTGCACCCGCTTCCCCTCCCAAGGATGCCTGTTTGTCTGTGGCTAAGAATTATGTTTTTAACAGTCACTCCGCACCAAAAGCCAGCTGCAGTGCCAAGCTGAAACCAGCACAGAGGAACATCCAGAAGGAGCCCCACTATGAGAATGTATCCGGCCATTCAGCTGCAGGAGTACCGCAGCACCTTGAAAGGATGAACATTTCTCACTTTCCTCCCTACCCTGGCCACTCGGATGCTCCGGACACACAGCCGAGCTCCAGCACAGTATCGTCCTCGGGCCTCCAGTCATCGGGCCGAGACACTTATGCAGAAAGTGCGCTCTGGTACCAGGCACAGAGCCACCACAGTCTGCCCAACTCCTTGGTTTTTCAAAAAGCCCAGAGTGGATGCGTTTTCTCCAGTGTGAAGGAGAAAACACCAGACAGATATGCTCCGCGGAGCCCCGATGTCATCCGGGCTACTGATAGCCCTAAGAGAGGGGATAGTCCTTCCGTTTCGAAGAAGCAAATGGTGGCAAAATCCGAGGGAGATTCCAGCCATTTGCCATTCAAGGAGCGGTTAGCCGCACTCGGCAAGCTAAGGAGCACTGACGACTTACCGGCGAATCCACGAGCGGTGGACAGGAGGCATGCACGGTGCAGTAGCGGCAAAGTCTCTGGGGTGAGCATTAACGAGAAAAGCAGGACGGCTGAAAGGCAGGGCGACCGCACTCCATCGGAACACAAGCACACCAAGTACACAGGTTCCCTAGATGGAAAGTCTTACCCTAAAGCCAATCTCAGTAGCTATGCTTTGAAGTCCCCAGGCCCCTGCCTGCCTTGTGAACCAGGAGCCAAGTCACTGCCATTGGGCTCTGTAGCTGCCAAGACTGAGATTGAGATGTCCTCCTCCAGAGTTCATGCAACTAAGATCAAGGCTGGCATGCCGTCATCCAGCACAGAACCCCCTCATGTTCTGCGTAACTATGTGAAGTGCGTACCTTCCCACAGTACCAGAACTACTCCTAGCCCTCAGAGCAGCCCTGCAAAGGTCTCATCAAAGTCCCCCTCCAGACCTGGCCAGGCTTCTTCCTATCCCCGAGGAAGCAAGCCTGCTCATGATGATCGTGGCTCTTCACAAAGGCAGCCATCACGGCCAGAAGACAGAGGCAAGCTAACCGGCAGTAAGAAAAGGAGTGCTGTCTACGCTGAAAGCCATCCGGCCTCACCTGCAAGGCCGTATGTTCCTGGACCTCGATCTGCCATCGAGCAGAAAGTCATGAAGGGCATTGAGGAGAACATGCTGAAGTTACAGGAGCAGGACCGAGGGCAGGGCGCCGAGGCCAAGCAGAAGGCCTCCAACGGCATTGCCAGCTGGTTCGGCCTGAGGAAGAGCAAGCTGCCGGCACTCAGCCGCAAACCCGACACATCCAAACCCAAGGAGGGGAAGCTCAGTGCGTCCTCCATGGGAAAGGATCCCAAAGCAGCCACCAAGAAGAAGCTGGAGGTGGAGAGCCTGAATATCTCCAAGCTGATGGAGAAGGCAGAGGACCTGCGGCGGGCCCTGGAGGAGGAGCGCGCTCTCATGAATGGGGTGGCCCTGGACCGTCCAGGGAGGGGGCACTCTTGTGAGGTAGTGATGGACCAGGCTCAGGGGCAGCTATCAGTCATGTATAGGGGGGTGACTTCTGACAACTTCATGCAGCAGTTGCTGAACAGGTAAGAATAATAAAAGCATGACCCAGTGATGTGAGAAAGCACAGGGTGTATGACCTAGTGATGTGAGAAAGCATATGGTGTATGACCCAGTGATGTGAGAAAGCATAGGGTGTATGACCCAGTGATGTGAGAAAGCATATGGTGTTTGACCCAGTGATGTGAGAAAGCATAGGGTGTATGACCCAGTGATGTGAGAAAGCATATGGTGTTTGACCCAGTGATGTGAGAAAGCATAGGGTGTATGACCCAGTGATGTGAGAAAGCATAGGGTGTATGACCCAGTGGTGAGCCTGGTCTAGGAGATGAATACTGTTGTTCTGCTCCCCTGCTGCAGGGTGGACGAGCGGGACACAAGCCACTTTGGTCTGGCACACCGGCGCCTCTCTTTTGACTCTAAGAAGTCCAGACCCCTTTTTATCCACCACAGAAGTGGCGGCATTCCTCACACCAAGAGTAATGAAGACATGGAGAAGGTGTGGGCCTTTCCTGACTGTTACGCTGCTTCTTTGCCAAGTGATTTTTTTTTTTGAGTACAGATGGCCTTTGAAAATGGAGATCATGTTTTGCTTTGTGTTCAGGGCTCGGGCATGGTGAGAAAGGGTGAAATTACATCAGAGGAGAGCCTGGCTGAATCCGTCACCTCCCAGCACTTTGCAGGTAAGGAAATGGAAGCCTTTAGCTTTGGAAAAGAACATTTTTCAGTTCATTTCAATAGCCTGAGGCCTAAGATCATGCCAGTGTCTGTAAGGCCTGCACTTAGACCCTTCAGAGTCGCCACTGGGGTGTAGGAAGTGAGTGCTTTCAGACCGAGTGCAGATGCTAAATGATAGCTACTGGAGTATTGTGAATGGATGCATTGTCACGGGGCTGGCCTGTTCTGACTGGGCTCCTCATCCCTGTCCACAGGCTCCGCTGCCTCCACACACACGCTGGACAGTGGCATCGGCACCTTCCCTCTACCCGACTATACGGGCAGCGCGCTGGGCATCCCGAGGGTGAAGCCACATCAGGAACGAGACACATCCGCGTGCTGCGGGCGGCCAGGGACCAAGGTGTCCCGCCGGACCCGGACCCTGGAGAGAGAGCTGTCGGCTTTGGAGGAGGCACCCCCAAGGGATGCAGAGCAGAACAGAGAAACGCTCTATGCCGCCGCCCTGGAGGAAAAGGCCACCGCTGCACCCCTGTCCTGCACCATCACAGGAGGTAAGGAGGAGCACAACATTCTGGGATCTCCATCCCAGCTAATGAATGACCAGATGTGTGACCCGTGTTCTTGGGGCTGAATGACCTGGTCTGGATCTCCTACAGATGACCGTACCGATGACGCCTTTGGAGCACAGGTGGCCTCTTTACCCTCTAAGAACTGGACCTTTCCCAGCGTTAAAGCTCCTGCGGGCCAAGCAGAGGTGTACCTGGGTGTCGGGGAGGAGGTGCAGCTGGCCAGCCATGGGAGTCCCTTCAGACAGGTGTGAAAGGCGAGTCCTTTGTGGAAGCATGAACAGGACACGGCCTGTACATGTCAACGATGGAGAGATGCACTGCGAAACTCCATTAAGATATATGTGTAAAACCAAGCTGCGGCCTTGAGCCTGGAGAAGGTGTGGCTTGCTGGTGGTGTGGCCAGTTGAGGGTATAGCATACCATGGCGGGACCTGGAGAAGGTGCAGCTTGCTGGGGGTGTGGCCAGTAGAGGGTATAGCATACCATGGCGGGACCTGGAGAGGGTGTGGCTTGCTGGGGGTGTGGCCAGTAGAGGGTATATCATACCATGGCGGGACCTGGAGAGGGTGTGGCTACTGCAGCTGATGGATGCGATAATGGGATGTTTCCTCCAAAGAATGGCAGCCTAGTTTATGGTATTAAATAGGTATACCTGCTTTCGTTATTATTTGTTTACCTGCAGACAAAATGGCTCTCCCCCCGATGGTTGGGAGTACTGTAAAACTAACATCCCCACGCTCTCCTCAGATTCTGAAGCCCTCTGGCCCACCAGCCCCCACTGAAGCTGAGTCACAGAGCCTTTCACTACCTCCTCAGCAGGCACAGGGCCGCCGGGCCAAGGGTCGAGCTCCCAGCAGCCCTGAGGTGGCCAAGGAGGTGGGGTTGGAGCTGGGGAATGAGCAGCCAGACGGCGTGACGTCTGCGAGCCAGCCCCAGGTGCTGGAGACCCCAGAGTCGCCGAGCGACTCACTGTACGACAGCCTTTCCTCCTGCGGCAGCCAGGGTTAAGGGGTGGAGTCACACATGTAGTCCCACCCTCAGAAGGGGGCGGAGCCTTAGTCCACAGCATCTCTCCAGTCTCTGCTGGACAGTGGACTTGGCACATGATCATCGTTCCTCAGGGTCTGACCAAACAGCAGAGCCGCAGATATCTGAAGAGGACTGAGCAGATAGACAACCTGAACCCACTTCTGAAGCTCTTCCAGAAAGATGGACTCAAGGTGGAACTCCTCACAAGATTGGGAGGATTTCAGTCTTGGGAGACCAAGATCATGTCAAATTAAATAAAGTCTCCTCCGGATTGTCCCAACCATGAAAGTCACACTGTTACCCCCACTTAAGATTCCTTTTTTAGTTTAATTTTAATTGGTAGATAAACATATTTTAATTGATGTTTCTCTTAAGTTTTGTATCGGTTCTGATGTAAATATTGTTGTCATCTATAGTTCTGCATTTCTGTTTCCTAATGATTGCTTTCTTAATGAAGCGGCAGAACTCGCGGCAGCGCCTGTGTGTGAGCCAGACACGACCCTCTGTGTTACAGACTGAAAACGATTTAAAATTGCAGTTCAAGTTGGCAATAAATTTGTGAGCCCAAACAGGTGGAGCTGAGAGCAGAACCTGGTGTCCTGTTTGCTTCAGATGAGCCTGTGGCACCATACGCTACTTCAATTTAGCAGAGAATTTTGTCCAAAGAGATAAATAGGTAAGAAAGCAGAGTTAGTCAGTCCCTGAAGCAACTGAGCTTAAAGGCCTTGTTCAAGGGCCCAACTGTGAAATCACTGGGCTGGCAACGGGGTTTGAACCTGTGACCTACTGATCATAAGTGCTAATCTGCAGAGCTGCACACTGTCCCAGGGAAACAGCACCTGTTCACATTCCCCGTTTACACACCAGAACCGTCTCCCTGTTTGCTCTCATTCACATCGCGATCTTGTGTGTTGCACGCCATAGGCAAATCGACGGACCGTGGCCAGTTGAGCTGGTATCTGTGTACTTCCCCCAAGCTTGAGTGTGTGCCACCCACGCCTCGGGGTGGCCCTTGTTTTATGCTGTTCATGCTGTTCATCAGCTGGAAAATCCCACAGGAAGACAGAACCTGGACCCAAACCCACAATCATCTGGGTATCAGGCAACAGAAACCTGCCCACACAGACGCCTCCAGGAATTCCTTAGCAGAATCATTAACGTTCAGGTTGCCAGGTGCCCTGAGTACGAGGTGTGCCTTTGCATTCATAAGTGTGTAAATCTGCCATCCTGGGCACACAGATGTGGGGGGGTTGTTGTTTATGGGGCCCCAGTCAAAAAAAAAAAATCACCCCCTCCTCACATTTACATTTCTCTGACACTTTCATCCAAAAGCTACTTAAAGTACAGGGAAGGTTTACAATTGATGTGTTTTACATGGGATTTTAACCACCGACCTTTGACTTGTTAGGGCAGCGCTCTACTTCTTGAGCTTAGAGGAGGACAAAACTAAATGAATAGCTAGTGTGTAGAGTCAGAGTAGTGTATCTAGCTATTTGGTCAGCAGAATATGCTGCTTCAGCATCTCCTAAATAAGGAACATGATAATTAATATTTAGTGTAGTGACTGTGGCCGACGGGGGGGGGGGCATGCAAATGCGTGGTTTGAGAGGTGGGGGTAGACGTGCCTGTGGATGCTGGAATATTCCCCTGGAGTGGAAACCCAGGACTACCCTTCATACACAGCAATTACTGTGTATGAATCATTGTGCTCAGGTGGATCCCTCTTTGTCCTGCAGAACAAACAGTGGAGTGTGGCGGTCACAGCGTGGGGGACAACCCCGGCCTCTCAGGTATCACTGGAGAAACACAGGCACGCCAGCAAGTGTCAACATGAGCTTGATTTCCATAAGCCACAGTGATGGCATACCTGACCTATATATTTATTTGTGTAGTGCCACACAGAGGTAATAAAACACAACAAATGACTCATCAAATGTCACAATAAAGAAATGGGTTTCTTTCAAACATATACCTTCTAAGCATTTATCATGGTCAGGGTATGATCCCAAAAGGCCTGTGTTTGAATCCCAAGTAGTCCCATTCCCAATGCAATTTAAGAAAAAAAAAAAAAATTATATATATATATATATATAAACTCGTCAGTTGGTAATACCACTACCGACTGGATCCAAGGTTGTTATACAGAACTCGATATCCCCATATTCACAGTGCCTTAAAACCTTGCTGATCTACTGTTTGAGCACCTTCATCTACCGACTCCCACCCTTATTGGCAGTAACAGTTCATTTCCTGCTGTAATATCTGACAACAAAATCAAGCAATATCAACTAGTTTCGCAGATCACTTTACGGGCGAAATTTTAATTGATATTTCAATGTTCATAGCTGTATGTCACGGTCAATAACTGTGTTGCTTTCCGTAATGATTAGACAGTGTAATTATTAATAAATACGTATAAAATACATAATCTGGTAATTAAATGGCGTGTATTGTAATGTGTCTATTCAAAGTACAAAGGGTAGAATTAATGGAATAAAAACTATAAAACTAAATAGCTGTCACTCGCTTACATTGGTAGTGAATTGACACAGTGCTATTATTAATAAAAACATCAGGTTTAGATTTTTGCAACAAGCAATACCTGGCGAATGAACTATATTATGTACATCATGAACTTAACCGAAATCTGCAGAAACTCCTTTATTTTGAAAATGAGCATGGCAGTAACCTACAACACATATATTTGGCCATTCTCAGGAACATGAGAATCCTTAGCCAAAAAAAATGAAATGTTGCAATTAAACACAGTGTTTGAAATGTGTGCAACTTATTAGGTATATATTAAAATTCTTTTTAAAAGTTCTTTTTTTTGTGACCAAATTTGTAATTTATAGCTCTGATCGCTCCACTATTTCCCCAGACAGTACCATTGCAGTTTAAGATCAAATAAAACAAAACTAGATAAAATATTTAGAAATCTTTCAACTTTACTACAAGTGACCCACAACAGACAATCAGTTGGTATAACCTGGATAGCAAAATCTTTCTGGCCCGGATGTGGCCCACATCATATGTTTTCATCTGGCCCACATACCGCATGGAATGACGGCGATTGAGTGGACCGCTCTCGGTTGCCGCATCAGGTTAACATCTGGGCCAGAGCAGGGCTGTATGTTAGCCACAAATGGCCAGGCTCTGTCTGAGATCTGGCCCTATTGTGGCCCACTACCAGTTTCTGAACCTCACAGATGTTAACCTCAGAAGAGCTACTTTTCAACAGGAACTGCATACAGTCCCTGATCAGGCTTCAAATGTGTTTAAAAACAACAAAAGTCCAATGTTTTCAAGGATTTTGAATTTGAGAAAAAAAAAACAAAAAAACAAAAAAATGTCCATGGATGTCTGGTGCTGGGTGGGTTCTGTCCTCTCGAGGTGGACTCACCCTTTACATTTATAGCGTTTAGCAGACACTCGTATCCAGAGCAACTTCCATTTTCAGCTTAGGGTTAAGAGTACATTATTATTTCTTTAATCTGTACTTAATTAAAATTATTCAATTACACTAAATAAAAATAAGTTCAACCGACTTAACCATAACCCAGTTTCATAGTACAAAACTTATTGCTTTTGGAAAAATCTACTCAAAAAAATCAAAGTGTGTTAAACTCAAAAACAAATGAAAACCTATTCCATATAATGAATGGATTTAAAATAAATTCTCAAATTTATGGACAGCCTCCATTGTCACAATTCAAGTTATTTATTCAAGTTCTAAAACAACTTGCATGTATCATTAACAACTATCAAAGGACATACTGTATAAATCACAAGTGAAAATCTTTAACACTTTAAGAACATATTTAAAATATGGTAAAACGTTTTATCCAATATCAGTTCTCTCTCACCAAGCAGTTTACACCTTAAATGCCTCAAAATCATTATCAGTGCTTGAAAACCCTACACATCAACAGTAAAAACATCAGCCTGAGCATGCTTCCATAACATAGCAGAACATTAATCTGCACCTTCATTTATTTTTCTGAATAATTTCACCTGAGAACAGAGCAAACACACAACCATCAATTCAAAAAAGCATAAATAGTAACCATTTATAGTCAACTGAATTTTGAACATATTTCACATACAAACTGTACAGACAAGGGCGGTCTTATTTTAAGTGCTGTTTGATAAAGGCACAAAATGAATGGAACCTTTATGCCAAGGTACATTCAAGTTTGCTACATAGTTCAGTCTTTCAGCAAATCATTTTTCGAGCTCAGCAGGCACTGTTTTAGTGGTTTATTATCCTATAAACACATCAGAATTTCCTGGATGAAGGTGAACGTGGATGAGTTTCTTTGGATACTCCAAATTGCAGGCATAGATCAGGCCAAACAAGAATATAAATGCATCAGCCAACCTGGGAAGATCACTGAAGACAACTCCCCCCTCAACTACAGCAAGGACGCTCTCTCTTGAAGGTGGTTATAATAATTTCTCCTATCCACAGTGGCTGTGACATGGTTCTTTTCCAATTCTCTCCATAGCAACCTCAAAGTAATCCCCCAAACGGACAATTGCTGTCGATTTTGTCCCGCATTTCGTAGGTTGTTTAAATTCGTAAAAAGGATAAAATGATTACAACCACCAACTCTTCTTTGCAAAAAAAGCAAAACTATACAGTAATTATTTCTTATTTAAAATGCTGAAAGGAGCATTTAAGCTTGTTAACGTTATGTTTACACAGTACTAATTGTACTAATATTACTAAAAGTACTAATATTAACAATGCTTACACGGCAGGTCTTGAAGAACTGAGTCATCCTCGCGTAGGTAGACAGGAAGTGCGTCTCATGTTGACATCATGTTCTTCCTTGATTGACAAGTCAAAAGTAATTATTATACAAATATTTTTCCACTCATTCACTGTAATATAGACCTTCCTAACAATGATTCCAAGATGTGCAGAAAAACCATTAAAAACTGATGTTTGTGTAAATTCTGAGTCAATGTTTTAATAATGTAAGTAATTAGTATGACCCGAGGGATTCATATAACAAAGGAATTACATACACTCATGTTTCATGATTTAAGAACCAAAGAAAGAACACTATCATTTGATGAGTAAACATAATTCTAGTAATAGTACAGTGTATCAGCTAATGTTACACTTAAGTAAACACTGCTCCTTCATTTAATTTAATTTCGAGTCAGCTTCCTGAATTGGTTTTTGGGCTGCACTATTCTAAAATCTCTTCAGAAAATGTGAACAATGTTGTGATGATGGCAAAGTTAATCATAAACATACCTAGACATCATAAGTCCCAAGAATCTCCCGTAGCTCCTCTGCTGTCTTGCCCGTTCATGATGCCTTCTGCCTGTACAAGTTGATCAGTCGCGGTGTGTGTCGGTCAAGCTCTGTGTAGAACATGTTGTGTAGGTTCACATTTGTAATGCGGTGGAACCCAGCATACACCTGAGGACACACAAATTCATATAAATGTCTACATAATCAATAACTATTTATTATTGTTATTTACTCTTATTTTATAACTTACTTTAAGCATCTTGATAATTTACTAGCTACAGGGATTGTTGCACAGTGCCTGTATTCTATTGCCAAGATCACACATTAAAACACACAATAAACTGAGACTTAAATGTCTAACAAAAATGTTTTGACTTCCTCATTCACTGGCACATGCACACCTATGGGCAATTTAGTAACTCCAATTAGCCTCAGCATGTATTTGGACTGCGGGGGGAAACCGGAGTACCCGGAGGAAACCCCACGACGACATGGGGAGAACATGCAAACTCCACACACATGTAACCCAGGCGGAGACTCAAACCCTGGTACCAGAGGTGTGAGGCAACAGTGCAGCCCACCGCATTACCATGCCACCCCCTTGTTAACATGTTATGAGAGTTAACTTTACCTCTTAACAAGCTTCATTTTATGCTGCTTATTTACAACTGTCAGATTAGCCAATCTCTAAAATGGACGCGAAATTACTTACCTGCATTTTTTAAAAAAAATCCAGCAAAATGACAGCCTCAACTGAAAAGGTTCTTTGGATACTCCAAATTGCAGGCATAGATCAGGCCAAACAACAATATATATGTGTCAGCCAAAATGGGAAGATCACTGAAAACAACTTCCTCCTCAACTACGACAAGGGCGCTCTCAGGGAGCCTCTATATGGGCTAGACACCTACTGGTATTTGCTTGTATATTTTTATATACTAGTATGCTATATAATTCTTAAATAGTATGTTATCTA
Source organism: Gnathonemus echidnorhynchus (assembly GCA_026776725.1). NCBI lineage: Eukaryota > Metazoa > Chordata > Actinopteri > Osteoglossiformes > Mormyridae > Gnathonemus > Gnathonemus echidnorhynchus. The sequence goes on from JAODJU010000038.1 coordinate 615,531, forward strand.
ATTCTGGATTGAAACATTATTTCTAAATGTATGATACATGTCAGAACGTTTAGTTTTGTTACATGTTCGGCTTTCTATTAACTGTAATATTGCGTTTGGCAGTGTAGAGTAGCGTGACTTAATACACACTGCCAGAGGTCGTAGTGAAAATACACTTAAGTTAGTGGCATAATGCGCTTAACCGTTGTGGTAGAAAAATTATAAATCAACCTTTCTGATAACACAGAGAGTCACTTAGAATAAAAGTCAGTCTAAACTTCTTAGTTTGGTGAGTAAAGAAAATCTCTTTTATTTCAGCAAAGCGCTCCCGTCACACTCTGGCACTCGGTACCAAGTCACCCCCAGAACACAGAGCAACCAGTAGATAAACCATAACTCCCAATTGCCAATAAGGACTTCTAAGTCCTGAATGGTCACAAAACACCAACAAACCAAGCTGAAACGTATAACAAACACAATTCTCCTGCTCCATTGGTTCACCTTGGTAGCAAGGTAAAGTTCACTCATTTTACGCAATTTACTGGAGTCAGCCTCAGCTTCTAGACTCCACTTGAGATATGTATATAGGTATTAATTATATGACATTGAATCACTGTTAATATGTGGGTGTTCCATTGATTAATGATTAACACATTGATGTATTGTCCCTGAATCACTGAAAATACATGGTTGACATATGATTAGTATGATTAACATTAGTATGATTAACATGATTACTTATACATTTCCAATTGCGTAACATAATATATATCGTCTACTGCAACTATTTTTGTCACGGTACCGGGCGGCTCGGGCATGGGAATGGGGCATGACCAGGACACAAAAGGGTGGACGACCCACTTGCGGCTCAATGAACAAAATAAGGGGTTTATAAAATAAAACAGAAAACACTACAAATACAACAAAACCAAAAGGACCACGCGGGGTCAAAAACTAAAGGGGATAAACCAAGACTAACCAAAGAAACAGGGAAACAGAAACCAAGACTAGGGAATTAAACAGGTAAAGACACAAGCAGGGGCACAAGGAACAAAACAGAAACCAACTACAAAATCAGGCACA
>JAODJU010000038.1:621282-635989 GCA_026776725.1 Gnathonemus echidnorhynchus
GAACCCAGGGGCAATAAGTACAATAAAAACAGCAATGGCCCTAAAATTGAGCCCTGTGGGACGCCGCATGACAAAACAGCAGAGGGTGATTCAGAAGCAGAGAAGCTGACAGAAAATGTTCTATTTGTAAGATAGGATTTAAACCAGTTTAGTGCAGTGCCAGCAATCCCTACCAGATCACTTAATCGGGATAATAAAATATTGTGGTCCACTGTATCAAAAGCAGCTGTTAGGTCAAGCAAGACAAGAACAACGTGGTTACCAGAATCACATGCCAAAAGGATGTCATTAGATACTCTTAATAATGCCGATTCTGTACTATGGAGGGTTTTAAAACCTGATTGAAAAACCTCAAAGATGCCATTATCATCTAGAAAATATTTCAATTGACGAGAAACAATTTCCTCTAGAACCTTGGAAAGAAAAGGCAGCTTGGAAATAGGCCTATAGTTTGCTAATACTGTGTGATCAAGGCCACATTTCTTAAGTAGTGGCTGCACTATGGCATGTTTGAATTGTGCTGGAACCACACCAGAGGACAGACTGCTATTAATAATGTCAAGCACAGACTGCCCTATACTAGGAAAAATTTCTTTAAAAAATCGTGGAGGGAAAAGGTCCTGGGGGGAACCTGTGGGCTTAATATGGCAAACCACATCCTCTAAAGTGGAGAGAGTCACAAGCGCAAACTGAGTAAAAACAGCAGTGCAAGAAACAGAAACAGAGGGATCAAAGTTAGGAGCTGTGATAAGAGCCCTGGTAGTGACAGCCTTTTCTATAAAAAAGCTCAGAAAATTATTGCACATATCAGGTGAAACTTCCAAACAGACATTTGATGGGGCATTAAGAACAGAGTCAATAGTCTGAAATAACACACGTGGATTATGGCTGTTGGAAGAAATAATATTAGCAAAATATTCCCTTTTTGACTCTTTAACAGTGTTCTGATAGTGATGCCAGCAGTCTTTTAGAATTTGAAAAGACACTTTTCAATTTATGACAGCCTGTTGCTCCCCTTCATGACTGGAGACATGTACAAACTAATCAAAGGTATGTTTTCATAATAATTTTATGAATGTGAGTTGAGTTTAATTTCCTTTGATTAAAAAAAATGTAATGTCTTAAGGTTATTCTGATAATACATAAGCATCAGCATTTCACTATGCTTTAATTTTTGCCTTGTACCCTTTATGCTACTGTACTTTATGGGTAAAATCTACATAGTCTACATAGCTCACCATTCTGCCATCAGTTCACATTTGCGTTATAATGTTTAAGTTAATGTATATGTTTATTTAACCAAGCAGTTTCATTGGCCTGTATTATAATTTGTCATGTTGAGGTGTCGGTGTAAACAACCTGTCTTCATTAAATTCAAATTTGTTCTCTCTCTCTCTTTCATAAGGGCTAATGGAGAGGTTTATGAAGGATACAGCGCTGAAAGAGATTACTACTATGCAAAAGCTTCTCCAGATCAACATCAGCAATCCTTCCCTCCACAAGGACACTCCCAAAATTGACATTGGATTCCATGCAGAAACATTAATCAGACAACTTAGAGGCTCTGGCAAGATCACAGAGAGGCAGGTGCTAGATGTTAGAATAGAGACCAAGACTTTCCTTGTCGAACTTCTGACTAAACTCCTGCATAAGGCACCAGTAAATCACCTGCTTGTGAGAAATATGCAGTGCCTGGATCCCAGGATGATAGTTTCTAAGAAGAACCAATGTGTTGAGAAGATGAAAAGCATCCTGCATACTTTGACTGCTGCTAACCAAGTGGATGTTTCAATTTGTGACAACGTGCTGCAGGATTTTAGAGAGTTTCTTGATGTTGCTGGGACATCATCAGCATTTGTTGATTTTGACCCCAAGTCTGACCGTGTTGACATTCTACTCCATGAGAACATTGCTCCCAAGTCTGAATGGAAAAATCTTTGGGATGTGATCCAAATTCTCCTGGACAAGCCAGTGTAGAACGAGGGTTTTCTGTGAATAAGCAAGTCATGGTGAAGAATATGAAGGGAGAATCAGTCGTTGAACAGCGTGTGATTGTCGGTAGCATTAGGGCAGCAGGTGGCCTTGAGAAAATGATCATCACCAAGGAGCTTCAAATGTCTGCTACAAGTGCCAGACACAGGTATGTGGCATACCTTGATGACCAGAGGAAGCAAAATAAAAGCCAATCAAAAGCCTCCAAGAAGAGGAGCCTAGCAGATGAACTCAAAGAACTGAAGCAAAAAAAAAATGCGTCTTGAGTCTGACATTCAACAGCTGATGAACTGGCTATGAAGGCTGAAGCAACACACAATATAGGATTTGTTGTTCAGTCAAACAGCCTGCGGCACTCTGCTAAAGAAAATAAAGAAAGCTTATCATCTTTGGACAAGGACATTGAGGACAAAAAGAAAAAAAATGGAAGAGTAGTCCTGATAGATGAGTATTTTGATATTCCAAATTATTTTAGAATTCATCTGATTGTTGAGGGATATTTTGTGAACAAACAAACAATTGGACAAGTAGTCCAGATAGATTAATGTTTAATGTTTTAATTTTGTTTGTTGAGCCTTTTAATAAGGTCTTTACAATTCTCTACAGGTCTCTACAATTACTGAAATGTGTTGGTTAAAACCTTGGAGTTGTCAGTGTAGACCTAGCGTAAAAGAAAATCCGTTGTTTGCCATGTTAAATGAATTTGAATTCAGTGATTCGGTGCCATAATTTTGTTTTGTTTGTTCTGGGCAGACGTGTTTTCTATGGAAGTAAATCTGTGTCATCAGAATTTGAATTTTAAATGCCACTGAAATTCTAATATTGAATATTTATGCATTGGAAATATGCATTGGAAATTCGACGGTCCAAATTCACATGCAAAAATACAAGGTTAAAAATACAAAGACAACATTTCAAATTCATTTTAGGTCATGAAAAAATCATGGAAAAGTTTTGAAATTTTGTCAGTGAAAAAGAATGGGAACCCTGCATATTGTACCAAATATCTTGGGGGTTTTGTGTGTTGCTCCTGGATACACTCATCACCCCAAATTAGCAGCAAACACCATACCTCTGCTGCAGACGAAAGTGATCTGTTTTTCATAATGTTTGTTTAATGTTTGTTGCTACCCAATATGGACAACCTACCTGATCCGTTTCTTCCAGGTCCAGTTCATTATACTGTACATGTGTGCTTGCATGTGCCACTTACAGTGGTGTGAAAAAAGTGCTTGCCCCCTTCCTGGTTTCTTATTTTTTTGTATGTTTGTCACACGTAAATGTTTCAGATCATCAATCGAATTTAAATATTAGACAAAGATGACACAAGTAAACACAACATGCAGTTTTTAAATGAAGGTGTTCATTATTAAGGGGAAAAAAATCCAAACCTACATGGCCCAGTGTGAAAAAGTGATTGCCCCCTAAACCTAATAACTGGTTGGGCCACAATTAGCAGCAACAACTGCAATCAAGTGTTTGCGATAACTGGCAATAAACCTTTTACAGCGCTGTGGAGGAGTTTGGCCCACTCATCTTTGCAGAATTGTTGTAATTCAGCCACATTGGAAGGTTTTCGAGCATGAACCGCCTTTTAAAGGCCATGCCATAGCATCTCAATCGGATTCAGGTCAGGACTTTGACTATATGCCACTCCAAAGTCTTCATTTTGTTTTTCTTAAGCCATTCAGAGGTGGACCTGCTGGTGTGTTTTGGATCATTGTCCTGCTGCAGAACCCAAGTGCGCTTCAGCTTGAGGGCACGGACAGATGGCTGGACATTCTCCTTCAGGATGTTTTGGTAGACAACAGAATTCACGGTTCCATTTACCACAGCAAGTCTTCCAGGTCCTGTGGCAGCAAAACAGCCCCAGACCATCACACTACCACCACCATATATTACTGTTGGTATGATGTTCCTTTTCTGAAATGCTGTTACTTTTACGTAAGATGTAATGGGACACACACCTTCCAAAAAGTTTCTTTTGTCTCATCAGTCCACAGAGCATTTTCCCAAAAGTCTTGGGGATCATTAAAATGTTTTCTGGCAAAACTGAAACGAGCCTTTATGTTACTTTTGCTGAGCAGTGATTTTCATTCGGTCATCAGGCCATTTTTGCCCAGTCTCTTTTTTAAGGTGGAGTCATGAACACTGACCTTAACTGCGGGAAGTGAGACCTGCAGGTCCTTGGATGTTGTTCTGGGGTTTTTTTAGGACCTCTTGGATGAGTTGTCGCTGTACTCTTGGGGTAATTTTGGTCAGCCGGTCACTCCTGGGAAGGGTTCACCACTGTTCCGTGTTTTTTCCATTTGTGGATAATAGCTTTCACTGTGGTTTGAGTCCCAACGCTTTAGAAATGGCTTTATACCTTTTTTCAGACTGATAGATCTCAATTCCTTAAGACCTTCATTTAGAAACTGCATTTTGTGTTTACTTGTGTCATCTTTGTCTAATACTTAAATCTGTTTCATGATCTGAAACATTTGCATGTGAGAAACATACAAAAAAATAAGAAATCAGGAAGGGGGCAAACACTTTTTCACACCACTGTACATCATTGATGTTATGTCTGTGTTCTGTGTTCAGGCACGGTTAGCAATCATACTAAATGCGTACCGGGCCTAAATCCAACTGAACTATGCCCAGGCCCACCTTTTCAAGCAGACCCAGGAATGGCTCAGCATGCTGTGGTTGGGCACAGTACGGAGCAATTGCACTAGTCAAAGGAACTGGACTTCAAACGTACTTGGGAATCACCTAGTGCGAGTACACCTTAAGACAGCCTTCTAAAATGTTCACAGAGACACTGCATTCTTTACACCAGCGTTGTAATTGGTGAATCGAATTTGAGTTCACCCATTTCTACAGCATCATTCCATTCTGTGTGCTGCTTCAGAAATATACACCATTTCAGTCTGCAGCTCTGAGACAGCTACAGTAAGAATATGCAACAATAAACCTTGACTGATTCACTTTTAATAAATATATTTCTCAATGCTAAGTAATAAATGACAGGGGCATTAGCAGTTTAACATCCTGCAAAGAAATCAAAGAAAGACCACCTTCCCCTCCCAGGAGAGCAAGCAATGGAAATGATTCATGGAACATATGGTACTGAAATGCAAAACAAAGATGAATTCATGCAAAGCATCACTGAGGTCATGACTGCTGAAAGCATATAAATGTTACTGAGGTGAGAAGCGGCAGTCAGACCAAACTGTCATCTTCCCTTTGGAGAAAAAACCTGGATAGAGAATGAACGTCTTGGAGCCCATTCTGGTGAGTTTCCTCTACTTGATCAAGAAACTGCGCCAAGAGATTTGATTGGTTGGAACCGGTTATGCTTGCATGAAACACCTCTTGCGATTCACCAGGAAAACTAAGAGAGAAAAGATAACTTTTTACAGAAGCATCTTTATTCACTGAGATCTGAAGGCTGCTGGTACACGTACTGGGAGGGCGTGGATGTATCCTAAACTGCTCAAAAAAAATTGTTAAAACTTAACTTTGGATAAGATAATTAGCTGTAAACTGTGAATCAAAGCATCTCATAGAAACAGTCATGACCTTATGGATTGGTACCTTAATTGAACAAAACCAACTGGCTCTGATTGATAAGGATATCTTTCTCCAGAATACCATCAATGAGTAATGAATGAGATCAGGAGAAGCGTGAAGAAGCGTCTTCTGCCTGTGTGCTGTTGGGTATCTATCTGCTGAGTCTGAGGTTTTTGGTTTTCCATCCTGCTCACACAGGTACTGCTGCTGTGCATACCTCCATCTGTACTGCAGCGTACAGACTGCCACCCGACAGGCAGGCACTCGCCTGAATCGCTGGGGAAATGCATACCGTATGAAACCACACTCAGCCTGCACATGGACAGGAAGACTGCAATCAGATCGGTGGCCCCCTGGACATACATGTGAGTCTCACTACAAGTCCATGAATGACATGCCGCACAATGTAATGAGATGGGCCAGTGTTCAAACGTGGCCCCAGAATGTTTCTGGTCTCCTTTTTGGGGTGGGGCATGGGACAGGATGGGACATCCATTTGTATTTAGCTGGTACTGTTGACATTTTATAAGACCCTAAGTTCCTGGTGATCGCAAACAATGATACAAGGACGAACTCTCATCTTTCCTCAGACCACACAAAGTTTCTGACAGGATCCCAGAGACCATCTTGATTGCCCAATGTGACAAAAAGACCTGCCTAAATGACTCCAGTCTGGTGGTGACCCCAGTGAAAATGACCATGCCTGTCTTCTACCGGCGGCACAGCAGTAACACAACTAGCTACTGTCTGGTCATTGAGAATTTCAGCTTTACAGTTGGCTGCACATGTATCCGGCTAAATCGAAGGACTCGTTGAGGCCGGGCACAAGGCTATGTGGCGTCGGCCGTGTCTACAGGGCTGCAGCCACACAGGGGACATTCAATATCCATGATATTTTAAAGTGTACCTTCCTCTGAGGAATGAATTTTATCAATACAGAGTAATATAATGTTGAAATTAAGGTTAACTTCATATATGAATTTTGACTATGAATATTGTAATTTTCTAACGGACCAGCCTTGGACACCACGTAGTGGTGACATGAGGTAGCGCAACACCTGAAAATGCCATTGGAAAAATAGCAGGAAGCCAAAAAGTCAGAAAGTAGTCAGACCAAAGATTTTCTACCCATGACCAAAATAATCACAAAATAGCGTGTTTGATGATCAGTTTACTGAGAATGTCTGGAAGTACCGACATTATAATCCTGTAGCAAGGAATCATAAAAGACTCTGAAATGGCTACAAACTGAAATAAAATGTTCCTATGGCAATACCCCACCTATGCTTTTGTGTCATTTTGATTTTTTGTCTAGTTTTTATATTTTCATTTGAAACTAATTTATATTTTTGTTGTGGTTTCATTTTTTCCCAGAAGTAAATTAGTTACATAATATACTGTAGGTTTCACTAATTTTATTTTTAGGGATAGATGGAAAGTTCTAGGCTTCTTCTAAGCACTGCAATGTAATGTATTGCTGTTGGCCATTTCTATGGTTCAAGGGCATTGCACAAAAGGATCAAAAATAAACAATCATTACTTTAGCTAAATAGCATAGCATTGTTATAGTAAAAAACTAACAGGAAGTATTGCACATTTGTTTTAGTTTAAGTATTGCTTCCAAAATAATACATAGTTCTTATATAGCTCTAGTTTTATTTTCATATTTTATTTCAGCTAGTAAAACTCATTTTCATAATATCCATTCCATACATTATAAATGCGATTCAAAAGCAGCTTTGCTCTACAGCGCCACCCCAGGCCTGGCATCAAAATACGTGGTTGCCGGTTGTGTTGTTGCTAGAAAATTATTCCGGATCGTAGACGGTCCAGCTCTGTGGCCACTAACGTTTAGGCACTGGCAGTACCAACTGCAGCCTTTTAAGCAGCATCTTACGTACAACATAATGCTTTTTATTGTTCAAGCAACAAGCACAAAGCAATGACACCGGCTACCACAATCTAGAATAAGTTTATCATGAAAAACTTACCTGTCGTACAAGTATAGAATGAACGAGCCAATGTATAATTTCTGAGTTTATTTAAACAATTTTCCATTACAGTCTGCAAAAGTACAACAATCCTTAGCAGAAAGAAAAGGGGGCAACTTGTCAGGCAGCGGCTCAGCTGCACTCTGCATTAGCAGAGCACCCATCCGGGCTTAAACCCCAGTGCAGCTGGCTGAGCTGTGCTCTACCATCAGCCGGCTGAGCGCTGCGTGTTTGCAGCTCATGGACAGGTCCGTGCCGTGCTGGCCACATTTAGCTCTCTAGCGCGGAAACAGAGACGCTTATGGCACGTATGGGGACAGTAGGGTAGACCTCAGGGTCAATGTGCCCGAGAGAAAGAGGTCAAACCCAAGCTTCAACATCCTGCACGCAGAAAAAAAAAAGCTCAGCATAACCACAGGCCAGCATTCCACTGAAGACAGCAGGCAGAAACGCAAGAAAAGCCAGCATATTAATGGCATGTGATCAGCCTCTAGCTCCCTGGAGCAAGGTCTCTGGGACCATATTTTCAGGGCCCTATTTGTTGGCTTTGCTCCAGTTTCTTTTAAGTTCTTTAAACTATAAACTGGTATTGAATTTTAACTTATGAAATGGGAGGGAAAAGAATTTGAGCAAAAAGTACCCAGATACACCTTTATCCATTGATTAACAGAAAGAATCACCACTTCATGTTATGGAAAAATGTTACATTTTAACAGTGCTGGCTATACAGTGAGCAGCATCTCAATCAGGGACAATGAAGGGCTCAGCCAGAATGGCACACACAGAGGACAGGTGGGGGGGACAGATACAGCCTTGTGCCCCTACGAAATAAGCAGCGTTCAAGAGTGAAATCTGAGCATAAAGCGTTTTAATTTCGTGCTCAGTTCAACCACACTAAATGCACCTTGCCAATGTACTGCTAAGGAAAAAGGGGCGAAAAGACTACAGCTTATGCACAGGACATCTACGAATGCACATCACAGTATCAACAGGAAACACCCGATGGCACAGTGCTGCCAGGCAGCGGGCTCTGCACTCTGCACCCTCCCCCCAACAGAGATCCTGTTCTCCCAGTAGCTTACCTGCCCCAAGCCCCCCTTCCTCATGGCAATATATACACTTCTACAACAGAGGTGAGAACGCTTGCAAATTTCTGCCAATTTTCCCAAATTAAAAGGCACAGCTAACAACATCGTTGCAAAATATGGCCTCCGTCTTATCCTCAAGTGAAGCATTTTCCACTCACGTTCAAAGGATTTAAACAAATTGCCTGGAAAACAGCAGAAGCATAAAATTAACCAGCCTAAGTGTAAAGGAGGAAGCTGAGGTGCCCAGACACCAGATACTGCCAGCTACAGACATGCCCATTCCAAAACAGTGACTCCATCAGCTGGACAATACTGGTATTACAACACGAACACATCAGACTTTCTGTAAAGCCAAAGTCCTACACATCTGAAAATTAAGACACTAAATAAGGAAAACAAATCCAAATTATAATCCAGTAGTGGGGGTATATGCACCAGAAGCCTTTCACGCACTATTCTTGGCCATTAACCTTTTAATTTAGAGATTCATCTGTCTACTTCTTCTCCTTCTTCTTATCCTTGAGGAAACAGAAAGGATTCAATGTCAGTCTCCATTTTTCTCATCAATAGTAGCACTGCTAAGAGTCTGGCATAAGGTCACCCCAGAAGTCCTTCCCTAATATCCTGCAGATCACCCAACATGTTGAACCCTGCATTTTTAAACTGACACACATTTCCTGTTCCCCATTCTCAAAAGGGGACTTACCTTTTCATTCATGGACAGGATTATCATGAGTTTCTTGAAGATCGTCACAAAGTCAAGAAAGAGCTCTACACAGTGCCTAAAAAAATTAGACCACAAATAAAACTCATTTAGTGAAAAATTCCTATTGGTTACCAAACCTCAACCACTTAGCAAAATGGTTTAACATGGTCAATCCGGCCAATGTGAGATTTGTGCGTCACCCCCCCCCCCCATGTACTAACCGTATACGAGCCATTTCGCAGTTTTTTTAATCATGGTATTTGTCTAGCATACCATACTCAGATGAAGGCCTCAACAACAAGCTACTAGACTAAACCATATAAGGGTAAACAGGATGGGACAGAACTAATTAAACTGGTACACATGTGCCATTACAGGAACAGCGGGTACTCCTGAGTAATGCAAGGGGGAGCTATGTACCAGATGTAGTCCTTGTCATTATTCTCAGCCTTCTCAATGATGAGCTGAGTGTCAAACAGCACAAAGCCACACATGACGGCCAGGCCAAGGTACACGTGAGCCTGCATATGGAGAAAGGGGTGGGCGTTAGACAGTACACCATGAGGGGCAGTGCCCCACGCTCACTGGTGAGCAGCACCATTACGAGGCACGGGCTCCGTCTGTATCTGACCTTAAAAAGCACCAGCGATCCGAAGAAGAGGTTGAACATGGACACCAGGAGCAGAACAGACAGGGCAGATGTTAAAATTCCTGGAGGGGAAGGCAGTTTCACCTGTTTAATTCAGCTCTAGATATAAAAGGTAACCTTGAAAACAGTCTCTGACTGCACTTTCCAGGGGCCACAGAGAGCCATGGACGGTTCTCACCTCCCAGGAACAGATAGCTCCGGCGCTGGGCATAGAGGGCACTCAAGGTGAAGCACAGGAAGATGACAGATGTTCCAAGGAAGGCCGACACAATGATGCTGCATAAACACAGCATAGAAGTACTCAGTACTCAGTTCACACCGAAATGGACATTTACGTCGGTGCAAATGTGCATCTGTGTACGGAGTACAGCTGGGCAATATCACATCAATATTACTTTGTGCGTGTGCAATAATCACCAAGGCTTCAGATGACGGGCAAATCGATTGGCCGGACACCAGCTTTACAGTACTGTATGTACGTTTATGCACATCCACAAATTAAGCAGATTAGTAGTATGCCTAAAATACCAATGAGTATAAATTCGGCATATTACATCAAAACAGTATAATGTGGTGTGCTCCATTACAGTGCATATCACACGGAAGTATACCACACCATAGTATACTAGAACAGTATTATGTGCTGTGCCTTACTAACCAAATTTAATAAATATAGATACACCAAGTTTACATAGATTACTATATTTTAGGTGTCATAAAATGGAGCGCAAATATTTTAGCCGTACATCTGATCTGCTTAAATCGTTGACATAAATAAATGTCCACATAGTACTGAAAAGCTGGCCTCTGGCCAAATGCTTCACCCGTCATCTGAAGTCCTGGTGATTATTGTGCATGTCACATCGATATTGCATCATGCATTGCCCAGCCCTAGTGCGGGGTGGGGGGGGGTTCTTACCTCGGATTAACGACAATGGCAAAGTCAATAAGAGGCCCAAGACCGACACCTGGAGTCATGAAGAAAAGGAAACCGAGAAACAGTCTCATTATCCTACTGCCACAGTGACAAATCCAGATATCAGACATTTATCACTGGGAAGCATCACCTTCAGAACACCTAAAAAAAGAGCCCAGCTCACCGGTAAAGAAAGCAAAGCCTGCAAGCATGGCGAGCCTCCTCTTCACAGACTCCGGGCTGTGCGGCGTCAGCGCCAGCCAGGCCATCATGCCCAAGGAGCCCAGCAGGGACGCAAACCCTCCCTGGAAACAAGGAGAGGGTGCCTTTGAAAGCACGATCCATGTGACAACTCGACCTTTAACTCCCAGTGCACCTTGGGAACACAGTGGAGTGAGCAGGTGCCTGTGGAGACGTACCTGCAGGAGCCGGGTAACGACGTGGACGTAGGCGCCGGCCGCAGCCACGAACATGCACATGGAGAGGGAGGAGTACACATTCTTCAGGTGTTGCTGGGTGGAGTGGGAACTGGAGAGGGACGCAGGAGGTAGGGGAAGAAGGTGGTGACGCATGGGGGCCGGTCAGTCACATGATCATCGCAGATAAGGCTGCCATTCAACACAGGTTTTTTTTTTTTTTTTTCCCCCATCTGCACATACAGGTGACCCTACTGGTTTATCAAGGTGAATGCTATACTAGTAGTGAGACAGCCCCCAGTTCTCTCAAGCTGTGGTGAAACAACCAAGTTGTGTGTAAATTCCCCATGAGAGCCACTGTCTACATGTACACACAGACAGACTGCGAGCTGAGAAGTGACAGGGTAACTCTCAGCTCGTCATCCCCAGGACATGGGCAAGTCTCTGCTGTAACTTGTAATGTCCATTAAGTCTGCACAACATCCTTTCCTTTGGACGGGAACACACACACACTACATACACACACTACATACACACACTACATACACACACTACATACACACACTACATACAGTTCCTGATCCCGTGATTCAAACGGAATGGGACTGAAGGACTCGCTAATGTCAGCTCAGTTTATACTGTGGACATAGAAAGAGCCGAAAATTTTAAGATAAGCAAGTTTTCACTTTCACTACTGACATACAGATCAGGCCACTGCACTCGCTCTAGTTGCTCTGACTCCTATTCAGGCATAGCGAAAGCTTACATCTGGGAGAACTTAAACAGGGCATCGAAATTGATGCTCCGGTCGAAGACGTTCATCTTGGCTGGTGGCGTAACTTCAGCTGGTTATCGGGTGACACGGTACCTGCAAACAACCAAAACAAAATATTAGCAGAGATCAATCCACCCTTAAATCGGACACGGTGTCATTAAAACGGGTGACGAATGTTTCATAACAAAATAAAACCCCGAAGAAGAGGAACTGGGCCTGCGAGAGAGAGCAAAAAGTGGCCGAAACACGGCTGGCAGCCGGATAGTAAAGTTAGTTAATGGCTAACCGCGGTGATACCTTCACACACACACAGATAAACAAAGCAGCCAAGTCAGCGAGCCTGGGGGAGACGTCACGTTTTCATACCTGGTCCGAACACTAAGACAAGACTGTCAAGACACCCGGAACGCCTCGGTTCGGAACGCAGGCCGAAGTGGGCCGAACAGTCGGCCGCCGTCGAGCCGGAAAGGCGTCGAGTCGGCCGCGGAAACCCTGGGAACAGGCCCAGGCTCGGCACCCCGTCAGGCGGACATCGGGAGAACCGACAAAAACGGACGGACCTCAGCATTCACCACAGACGAAAGAGAGATGCCCCTCACCTCACCTTCAGCGCGGGGATTCGCAGTTTTATCGCTCTTTCTGGGCAGTTTTAGCACAGCACTCCTCCAACGCCCGCTCTCGTCGCTCTATCTCGCGCACTCTCGTACTGTCTCGCGCCGCGTGCTCGCGCTCCTACGTGCAGTTTCGCAGTCTTGTGTCACGCGGACGGCGCGTCATCGGTGACGCGTGAGCAGCGACTGATGAAACTCGGAGAAACATTGACGATGGTGCGTCTCCGTATAAATGTAAGATAACAATTACATATTAAAATATTAAGATATCAATTTAGCATGAAGTTAATATGACTAAATGTTTAAACGCACGCATTTGTTGCTGAACGTCACGATTCGTTTTCGAAAACTGACTAGACATGCCAATAGTATTTGTGATTTATTCAATCACACTGTATTAATCTGAAGAACATACATCACATTGGTGAAAGACATGTATCAGATGTATCGCGGCATGCATAGGAGAGGCTGGTGTACGTGGTAATCTGATGCTAGTTAAAATATCAAAATCTAGAAGATTAAGGGATTTAATTGAGGTCCCTACATGGTTACAGGTGCTGTACTCTTGCCACTGAGAGCGTGATTCACTTAAATCAGCGGTGGCCGATCTTATGCAGATAGGGCCGCTGTGTATGTCGGTTTTCGCTGCAACTCCTTACTTAGATTACTAATCAGAGGACTGATTGGAGTCCTCACACCGAAGTCTGAACAGCTGACCTAAAGGTTATCCCAAAAACCTGCATATACACTGGCCCTATGCAGAAAAGACTGGTCACCTCTGACTTAAATACACCCATTCATTATCTAGTACAGGAAAGACCCCCCCTGAATTAGTAGTCATTATCAGGGACATGCAGAGGAGATGGGCTAGGGTGCCTGAGCAGCTGCCTAGTTTGCCCGAACGTCTGAAAGTGCCCCTTTCCTGTCCCTGAAACAATTTACCCACCACCCAGCAAACTGTACCTGTTTGAGCACCTGGCCCTTGAAATGTCTCTGCATGACGCTGGTCCTTATATTAATCTCACTATACAAATGCATTTTCTTGATCATAACAGACTATAGATGATAAATTGTATCCCAGCATAAATATCAAATAAAAATCAGAGTAATATTTTTAGAATGAGTTTTTTCACTTTTTTTGGAAATCCTATAAAAACTGAATTCTCAATAGAAGTAAATAATAAATGTCACTGTTTATTTCTGATATATCCCTTAAAGTCCCACCCTTCCTGTTTCTCTTCTCCTGCAAGTGGCAGTATGTAGAGTACAGGTGGGCTGTATTTACAACATGAAGATGATTAAAATGACAAAAGCTTGTAGTATAATTAGGTAGAAAATGAGAAAACAGAAAAAGCTTTATTAGTATTTCTGGCAGCGTGTGTGTATGCACCTGGCAATGGACTGGCATCTTATCCAGGACGTGCCGCAGCCTTATGCCCTGTTCTGGCAAACTTGACCTGGATAAGTGATTGGGGATGTTGAAATAATGTCATTTATTTTTCATTTAACTATCATCAGTGTTTCCTTAAAGAACCAAGGTCACTGACATAGAGGCAGATAAGTGACATGAATAAGCCCCACACTGTAAATTACGTCTAGTGTGTCCCAGATTACCATGAAACTCCAGTGTCCTCATGGTGTGAAGAGTAAACTGTGCTGTCATTCATCTCACAAGGCTGTGTTTCCTGTCCTACATCAGGCTCTGGAAGGTCTCCCAGCCACCTCAGGGACCATTTTCTCCAGGAGAACATCTCGTAGAGCTTCAGAAGTACAACAGACTGACAGATCTCACTTATCAATACTGTCCCTCACGTATGAGAATGAACTTCGATCAGCCACTGCAAATATGACCAGTTGTGGAAGGCAGACTTCTTAAGGAGGGGAGGTTCAGGGTGTGGGTCAGCAGTGAAGGCAGGTGACAGGGACACCTACAGTGGAGATCGAAAGTTTGGGCACCCCTCAATAAATAACATATTTTGGTCATTTTTTAATTGAAAAAATGTAA
>JAODJU010000038.1:639331-661896 GCA_026776725.1 Gnathonemus echidnorhynchus
GCCCCCCCCCCCCCCCCGCCCTTCTTCTCTCCCTCTCCCTCTCTCTCTCATACACACACTGTTTGCGGAGTTATTTACAGAGATTGCACGTCACCAAGACACCGACGGACAATTTTAACCTAGAGGGGAGGAAGGGGAGACTGAGGTGTGAACATACAGCGTCACATAGCAGTGTTTATATATATTTACCGGCAGTCGAGTTTGCCTAGTACCTGCTCTTTTAAATGCAATGAAACCCAAAGAAGCTGCACGCTAAGAAACAGCCCAAACTGCCCTGAAATCACACTGTGCTTTTGCGAACATGAATGAAATTTAAGAGCCTGAGGAGGAGTAACAGTGTCACCTTGGTGACGGCCCTATTCGCTTGGTTTGCGGTACAGTATCCAGGGTGGGGCGCTGGCTGGGGGCGTCCCGAGAAGAGCACCAGCCTGCCGGGGGAGGAGACACGTTACATACAAGCTGAGGAGGTGCTCACAGGAGGTGCTCAGAGGCCAGAGGGCATGTCCAGTCTGATCCCAAAAGCCAGAGGAGACGTACAAGCTAGGGGGGCCCAGTTTGGGAGAGGAGCACATTCCCAGGGGCCATCCTGCACACATAATCTGCTTTTAATGAGGTCGGCTGCCAGCGGTATGTAAACGCTACACAAGGCGCGGAGGAAGGGAACACGTACGTGGCGTGTGAGAGTGCGGCCTCCGTGTGACTGATTCAGGATGGCACTGCTGAGCGCTGCTCCATCTCTCAGACTCTGGGCCTGACTTACAGAACCGCAAGCTTCCATGAGAATGTAAATGTACTGACGTGTAATCAACGTAGCGCTTTTTTACGCTTAAAACCAAGATGGCCGGTAGGCAGCTCTACGGGTCGGACACCAGTGGCTGTGGGAAGAAGGTCACCGCTTTGAATCCCATGGCTGGCAGAGTGAGTATTTCGCCGCTGGGCCCTTAACCCTGGAGAAGCAGCTGCCCAACCTCTCACCTGCGCGTCTCACAGCGGGAGGCGCGCAAATGAAGGAAACAAACAAAACACAAAACGTCTCTAATGATTGGACAGCACTGCCTAAAACAATAACATCAAACCAAGAACAATACTAAGACGAAAAATCCAACTACGGCTTGGCAGCTAATTAAGTAAGAGCCTGGCACATTGTCACAACCCCCCCCCAGCCGGCTTATTACGCAATCTCTGCCAAGCACGGCTGCCAGGCAGGAGCCGAGACGACGCGGAATGGACCGTGTGGAGAGACCCTGCCGCCGCCGCCACGGTTTCTTATGTAACCCCTGGTGGGAGGAGCTGGAGCCCACAGGCTGCTGTGACTGTGGCGCTGTTTCATACCAGTTTATAAAGCCGTAGGGAGGGAAGGCAGTCACCGTACACAAGGATCCTCTGGCGACAAAAACAAGAACGTGGCCCAAGTTTTCAAATCCAGACCCAGAATGGCACTAAATTCAGTCACCTGGCGGACAGCGGGATTTCACAGCAGTGGCTGCGGTGAATCCTCACACCCCAGTGGGAGGGCCATCCAGCAGCAGCGTGCTGTGCCTAATCATCACTGGCCAGTGCGGACTAAAGCACCAGTGAACAGATTAAGATAAAATAATGATGAATGGGATTACAAATCATCTAAAGTGTGTGTCACAGGAAGCATGCAGAGACCCATGTATCCAACATGCCTGCACCAGGACAGGCGGCAGGCGAGTCGTATCTGCCAGACAGTCAGGGCGTCACTCAAACTGAAAGGAGCCAGACGGGTGTGTTCTGCAAATGGCAATCACAGCAGTGACAGCCCCTCCCTCTCACATCACTGCATTCCTCTCACATGTAAAAGCGCCGGAGACAAGAGTTGAAAGTGTCATCACCACATAAACCCAGTCATTGGGATCGGTGAGACAAACCTCACGTCCAGTCAATCCCACTGGCGAGATGCGGTTAAGGTGGAGGGATCACCACGGAACGACTGCCTATGTTATACTGCAAAACCCGCTTTCAGGGAACAGAAAATACGAAGCAACTGGATTCATTACAAAACCAGCAAAAGATCAACTGAAATCTCAGGCCAGCATTTCACTGCAGAAGTATTTTTATGATAATCGTATTCAGCAAAGCTGTGCGTCACAAGGACCTCCATAAAAACACTGGAAACGAAAACAAGCGAACAGCTGGTAATGAGGAAAAAGGCAGCTCGCAGAGAGCTGTGTGGGAGCACATGAACCAAGTGACCCAGTACAAGCCACGCCCCAAACACTTGAATGACCCAGTACAAGCCACGCCCCAAACACTTGAATGACCCAGTACAGGCCACGCCCCATTCGTGCATAGCCCCTCACACAAAATCTCAGCCCTGTTTCCAGCCTTGGGGACCCTACAGATCACAGCATTCTGCTTATAAACATCAACCAATTATATGCCATTCTCGGGATGCTAAAAAAACAATTTCAGAATGTATAATACTTTGCCAACCACCACCCCAGGCACACTGCCTTCCTCCATGCTTTCATCTGTTAATTCAGGGCTGCTCTCAAGTCCAAAACACTCCTGTTGTCAAGCAGAACGACAGGCAGTTTTAGTACTAGGTTTCCCATCACTGAACATCCAGAGGACATCTAAAGCACTTCTGATGGACATTTTCTCCCCCATTAAACCTTCACACAAACTTTCTGACAATACGAAAATAATGAGCCAGCAAACTTCCCGTAAAGAAACCCATAAAATGTCTTTGGGTTGCTGACACAATCAAATCATGTTCTCCTACAGCCATCGTTACAGTTACAGGCCTCTCTGAGTACAGGAAATCCCTACAGATGCCAGAAACATCTTTTCTATTTGGGAGGGACTTTAATTAGAATAACTAAGATCTCCAATCATCCTGGTGCTCTCAGGTGTGTTACAGCCACATATGAATGCACTACATGCATCACTTCCAATCTCCTGCCTGTGTTACACAGTGTCCGAGGCACACTTTTCAATCCTCACTTTATACTATACACCATATGAATTTGTGTATTTGAGTTCTTGCAGCAGGGACGACCCAAAAGTTAGAAATCCAGTACTTGCAAACCCATAGCGGTTGCACAAAGAACTAACCCTGAGCTCCACAGAGAAGAAAGGAGACAGAGAGTCAGAGCCAACCCTCATTTTCCTGCTCGACCTTTTGGATGGTACTGGGTTACGTCACAAGTGTAACATTAACTGCTGTAACACGACACACTTATAGAAATTGCACTTTGGGTGTGCATGGTCATAATTTGTCCTGTATGTAATTAAATAATTGCTGTATACCAATAAAATAACTGCTTGATATTGACAGCAGTTTATTTTTCCAATGAGTAAACTGGGTCCCTATTAGGTAACAGGACAAACAGCATGGAATCTAAATTTACAGAAGTATTTACAAGTAGTTTCACAGTTTTGCAACATGCAGCTAAAGCAAATTCAGTAAATGCACATCAGTTTTTCCCTGCAGTCCTACTGATATTTTTTGCCTTTGCATGTGGGAATAAAAAACAAAGAACACTGCCCCACAGTTGTTATTCAGCTCGCTCACACCACTACTTAACAATCTGAGGTATAAACTGTCAACTTTCGGTTCAATTTAGGATTAAATTAAATGAGAATTATTACATTCAACTCAATGTAAACTGGCAGTTTAAAGAATGCATTTTGCAACATAAGCCATATTACAAAACAGACATTTAACAGCTAACAACCTAACTTTACAATGTGTCAATAAAGTTAATTAAGCAACAATTAATTTGTTGTCTCGTTCAAGTCTCAGATTTCAACAGACAAATCTGTTCTGTAATCTTGATGCTTGAGGTGACGTCGGTGTGACATTCCTAAAAATCACAAGTGACATAACAAGGGATGACATCATGACAGGATGTAGGACCAGTGGAACCCAAGAACCCACTTAACAGATAGAAATATTACACCTACCCATTCAAACACAAGGCAAGAAAATGATGCCTTATATTTAAACTTGCCACAAAGCAGTTCTATATCACTGGTATGAAGAAGTTGTCAGGATGCATGTTTTCTGCAGTAAACTCTGGGAAAGGCATGGTGTATTCCCTAGAGATGAACACAGAGAAAATAATCCAGAGACTTCTTGGTTCACAAATCTCATACGACGTACTGAGTTTAGAATTAAAACTCAACAAATCATGTCCCACCTATATGAAAATGGATGTTTCTCTCATCCCACCCTGGCGAGTTCGGCGGAAAGAATCGCACTGATTTAATAACCACGAAGCAAAGCAAATAAAAAAAAAAACAAAACAACTAAATAATTATTAAAAAGTAACAACAGCCATCATCACCACCACAACACGAAGCAAAACAAAAACAACACCGACGTCAACGCCCATTTCAGGCTGAGACGGACCAATCAGTATGGCGCGCGCGCAATGACGCCACTCCCCGCGTTCTCAGCCGTTGGACCGTTAGCTAAGCAGCTAGCTTAGCAAAACACATCTACATTGAACCGGCGGCGGCCGAATAGAGACCCTGTGCCCGTACATCATCTACTGTAGTTGCGGCACCGGGTATCCTGATTATACTCCCGGTGTCTGTCGGCTGAGAGCGGGCGGGTCCTGCTGTGTTACCGCGTTAAAACTGCCGACCGGGTGACGGCGGCGCTCCACAGGTCGGGCTGAACGCGCTGCCCAGCTGGACACGCAGCTCCCCCCCGAGTTGTATGACTCAAACTGTCCCACTGAGGCGAATCTCCGGCAGCCGCTCCGGATCGACCGCTCACAGAGAAGGATGAGAGGCTGTTCACCTGCTGTGGGCGGCGGCGGAGCGTCGTCTCCCACTGCGCTTCCAGCCCGGGGGACCGCTCCAGCTGCTGCATACCCCATCTCTCTCCAACTCCCTTGCACTTATCTTGCGGCAGGGGCGCCGTGTCTTGGGTCGCCTTGCACCGTCCAGCGTACCCCCGCCCCCAATGAGCCCGCTGCCAGCCTGCCGCCGCTCCAACATGGAGAATCCGGGCGAAGGAGCGAAACACCCGAGGAAATGGGCGGGCCGGTTTCAAGTTCCCCTTACTACAGATAAACAACCCCACTGAACTGACACTTGGGACAAAGAAAACCCCGAACCAATCGCCCTCGTCAAAATCTCAGCCCGAACGAACAGATCTTGAACCGAATTCGGATCACGTTAACCAATATTTATCGTATCCCGCGCTTTGTTTTCGCCTTTCGGGGACCTGCAAGGGCGCCTTGAAACCGCCGGTCGTCTCCGATTGGATCTTCGGGAAGTGGGAGTAAGGGAAGCGCGCTCCCGCGCCCTGTGCGCTCGCTCGCTCCTCAGCTCCGCGGAGCTCGCGGTGCTCGTTCGGTCATGGTGGGGATTCGTTTACTGGCGCTGTCACATCAACTCACATGCCGAAATCACAAGTGCGGTTGTTCCGTGTGCAAACTAAGGCGCGTGGCAGAAACGCTAAGTGACAGTGCAGAGCTATTTGGTAGTTTGAAAATTATCCACTGAGCGCAATTCTGACGTCTGTATATACGCTACTTTTATTGCATTTTAATTAACTGGTATTCCCATGAAGCAGAAGTACACTACACAAAGTCAGCATGTTCCATTTTCTTTAGGAAACCTAAATACTATGACGTAATGTCAGGACTGTGTGTTGCCATACATACTGATCACCATTTTGTGTCTGCCGCAGAGAAGACAAAGGAATAATATATTGTGTTTTTTTCTATTTAATATATATTTTGTAGTAAATGCGATTTATATTAATATAGGATTGTATTGGCATAAGCTACATTTAAAATATATTTAAAATATTTAATATTTTAATATAATATTTAAAATATATTGTCGATTTATATGTCAGATTAATTCCATTCGTTTGTAAAATTTATGTTTTGCAATGAAATACAGAAAATGCAAATAAAATCTGGGTCAAAATATGATGCCATTAGTAAAAATATAGTTTAATACATTAGCTTAATACAAGAATAAGGCTTATTTCGGTGTTTTGACAGCAGTTAGATGTGAATTCTTTGGGTAGCTGTATTTAACTTGATTTATTCAAAGCGGTTTGATTACTGTGACAGGTATAGGTTGTTGACTGAGGTGTATCTTGAAGGATGAAAACATGTTTATAATGACGCCGCGGGGAGATTTTTTTTACCGCTATTCGAGATCAGTGCAGCTTTTCTGAGTTGCTTTCATTCCGCGCGTGTATCTGTGTGTGTGTGTGTTGGTGGGGGGCTTTCAAGACCACCCTACCGATGTCTAGGACACAAATAATACTAATTAGCCGTAACTGCCTTCTGTAAGACAGCTGGAAGCCACCTGGTTTGCTCATGTCGTTTTCTCCTTTTGGAAAATGCACACCGCCAATTGATCTGCTCTGGCGCTAGCCTTGGAGAGCTGCTAGCGTCCTAGTTAGAAAAATCTCAGAGTACTACATGTGTGATCAAAGTATGTTATTTATTGATTTGGCTGTTTTTCATGGGGTTTGCATGGATATTATTACCAGGCTACAATGAAGTAATCTATAAAGAAAAATACAAATAAAAAATACTATAAGAACAGAAAAACATGTTTTCGGTACGCAGTTTACACTCATAACAGTGCCGTGTGGATGACCAAGATCAACTCTCCAAAGAGTGAAAGAGAAGCTGGTTTTAGCTGTTAGACGCCGACTGCAGGGGCAGCGTGCTGGAGACGGGCTTTTGAACCTGTTCGTGATGAGCAGATGGGTTTGCAGTCACGTCTGTTTTGTGCATATGAGGTGAAGCTTCACTTCAGCCCATGTCTGTATATGACTCCTTACGGGGGAAAGGAAGCGAAGAACGAGCGGCGGGGATCCGCTCTCCACCCTGCCGATCGGCAGTATCGACTGGCTGCCGGAGCGGAATTCACGGAGAGCCCTATATGACACTGACATGATTGACCCCCACGCCTGCTGAAATGGGAGGCTGGTGGGAAGGCAGAGGTTATAGTCACTTATATTTATTATGTGCAGACGGGGGGGCGCACGTTTTATCACACCATTCAGTCACTTAGTTATGTTTTCTATAGAACGTCTGACTAAGCCATGCATAAACAGCGTATATGACAGTACGTTACAGCCTTTATCCCGAATGGCCGCGTCTGCACTGTTTTGCTCGTGTTTTCCGGATCTCTTTCTCCTTGGGGTGGGTGCGCCGCTGAGCCCTTCGGTTAGCTGCTATAACTCTCGTATATTACTAGGAATACGTATAAACTGTTTTTCAAAACATGCATGGCTGCCCTCCTGCCCAGCCGAAACCACATGATACGCATCAGAATAAGATGCAAATAAGACACCATTACACTCTCAATTAATGCGATGAAACGTATTGAAGTAATATGAAAACATATTTAAAATGATTTACAAATAAGTTTGTATTTACTTTGCATTGCAAAAAAAAAAAAAAAAAACACCTGAGATTGATAACTGAAGTTGATCGTAAGACCGTGACGTGTCAAATTATGACATGCGGCAGTAGTGATGCGAGTAGAGAAAAGATTTGTGATAGCTTTATTGTTTTTTTGGGAGAATTCCTTCTACATTTTGATCACATTTGGGCGGTCCTTTCCTAGACATGTAGAGCGAATTTCCGATTCGGACTGGGTTTTCATTAAATCACTAGTCTTCAAAATTACAATAAAAACTGTTGTTCCGTCTATCTAGATAAACACTGTGTATGGATGCATTCCAAGGCTAAATTTAAGGCTATTTTATATTTTTAAATGACAATTTTAGGAATAACGACTATTGATCGTATTAGTTATACATGTAAATAGATCTAATAAAAATGGGTAAAGTTCAATGTTAATTCAATTTAGATAATAGAATAATGATATTTTATTAATCCCCGTGGGGAAATTCTCTTTTCATCTACGGCCATCTTGCTCTCCATGCTACAGGTATATAGGTGAGGGCAAGCTTGGGGGTTACAGCACAGGGTCAGTCAGTGTGCAGCGCCCCTGGAGCTGGGGGTTAAGTGCCTTGCTCAGCGGCCCATGGATGTGTGATTATTCTGCCAAGGGTGTGGCTTGAGCTGGTGACCCCCTGATCACAGACACAGAGGCTTAACTTGCTGAACCCTCTCCCCACCCACCTATATAATACAATAAAACGAATTGCATAGGTAAATGTAGGACATTTGTAATCATGCATGATCTTTACTTTAAAGTGCTTGGGAACTTCTCAGAGGCACGTTTAAATTTATACTTACATATTTTAATATAATGATATTTTTTCAATTAAAAACTGCAAATCATAAATATTCACAAGGCAAATGATGTGTTGCCTTTGGGGTGTGTAGGGACTAGGGAAGATGTCTGGATGAGAAAGATTAAATTATACACGCAGGAAAATCTTGGGTATGCACAGTTTAAGTTTTAGCAGGATCTTAAAAAAATGGAAACTAATTTTATTAGGATAAATTTGTGCATGAACACATTTGTATGCCTAGTTATGGGAACTTCCATGAACCACCAGTTTCAGACTGATAACAGACGAAGTACTTTTGCACTTTGCATGAAGTTGTCTGCAGGGTCTGTTTTTCAGGCTTTTTAAAAGATCTTTGAAGGAAAAAAAATCTCATGCAGGGATAGAGAGGAATGTCTTTATCCCCGTGGTTTACGTAGGACAAGCCTACGGAACCTTGAGATCATGTGACTTCCAGGAAGGAGCGGCCCACCCTCTCGTGTTAAATCTCCCTTCTGCAGACCGGCCCCACCGTGGCCTCTGCTCCATTGCACTTCCAGGAAAAGGCCCTGCTGGTCAGGCTGTGGGGCCGGCGCAGGGAGAGCCCGGCATTTGGGTAAAAGCACACCATCCCGTCCAGCTTTCATGCTCTCCTCGGAAGAGTAAAAAAGAAAGCTGACTCTTCAAACCGGTCTGTCCAGTCTGCCGACAGACAAAGCACAGTGCAATGCAGACGATGCAACTTACGTGTGATCGTGACAATGTTAATAGAAGAAGCATAAACGCGAACAGTTCCTTTACTAATGTGAGTTACATTACACAAGTACATTCCAGCACACTTGCAAGACGGGGGTGAAACTTTTATTAAGCAATTTCTTTGAATCTGGAAAAATATAGTGTTACTTCTGCTATTTTTTCTTAACTTGATGTCAGGAGTTTCAGTTCCGATACCATTTTGCGCAAGTGCCATGCTACAACTTAGTTTTAACGGCCGAGGACACCACCTTGTGGCGAGAATTCAAAATGCTCCAGCACCATCAGGTTAATGCTATTCATGCCAAAGGACCCCTTATCAAAGGACGGTTTATTCACATCATCAGCAGAGTTAAAATATAGCGAATTACACAGACTGAAGCGGCGGTGTGACACTAAGATTCACGATCCAATCCAATATTCTGGAACATATTCTGTACAGACCCCGTGAAATTTGCTTTTCTAAACTAAATAATGAACTGACTGACTTGATTAAATATTTCAAGCCAAGTTTTAAGGATTGCTTAGAAAAACAAATTTGCCCTAAATGAGAGTTATGCGATGTACAACTTTTTCTTGTATGTCTACATAAAAATGAAATGTATAAAAAAAACCTAAAATGTACATTTGTGATACCCAGTATTTGAAGTTGGCTGGTATTCATTGGTACATGGTACCAGCACCTCTTCAGAGTACTGGCACCACTCCATATTTTGTTGGTACTGGAATGACAAAGCTAGTATTGGCACCTGGTACTGAATGACAAGGGGAGTACCAGCACCCGGTACTGAGTAATAATGGGAGTAACTGCACCTGGTACTGAATGACAAGGGGAGTACCAGCACCCGGTACTGAGGAATAATGGGAGTAACTGCACCGGGTTCTGAATGACAAGAGGAGTACCGGCACCTGTTTTCCCTGCTTCAAGCACCAATTATACCTCTTAATAACATTTTTGAGTAGAACATGCAGAAATGATAGTCCAAATGTTTAGCAATTGTGCTAAAATCTGAAAGGTGTGCATATGGTTTTGTGCCAGTTTCCAGCTACCTGTAACTACAGCTTCCATTATTATAGTTATCTCCAATACTACAGTGGTTTATGAGTCTCAGAGAAAAAACAGTCAGTTTGAGCACAGAGATCAGTGCCTGACATGTGAAATGGAGCCCACAGGTAGCTCTTTTCATACATTATATCCGTGTTCCTCCACCCAGTCCACAGGGACCCCCAGACAGTCCATGTTTTTGCTCCTGCCTAGCTCCCAGCACACCTGACAGGTACTTAGTGTTCTTGATTGGATAGGAGCTGGGGGGGAGCAAAAACATGGACTGTCTGGGGGTCCTTGAGGACTGGGTGGAGAAACACTGCATTACGTGACACGCATGTACAACCAGCAATCCTGAAAAATTAATTTAATGTTCATGAATAATACTGTAAAATATTCATCCTACTTTCGTTATTTCACAAAGATCTTTATATTATTAAAAATTAAACATTATAACCAAGATGATTCTCAGGACCAGGAAAATTAAATTAATATAGCCCATTAGAGCCATCTCTCATCAGACAGCAGAGGGCAGCACCGACACCCCCGCTGCCAAACCTCATCAGACAGCAGAGGGCAGCACGGACACCCCCTGCCAAACCCCGCCTCCACAGTTTGAATTTACCTCCAATGAGTGAACTGGGGCCTGTATCACAAAGCTGGATTACCAAGATAACTTGTAGGCTTTAAGGTAGTCTGGGAGAAATGTAACGACCAATTAAACTGGGGTACCTTAAATGCAACAAATCATCTAGCTAAACAATGAATCTCACTTCTTGCTACAGGCCCCAGGGTGCCTGAAAGCTGCCCGTGGTGTGTGTGTGTGTTTGGGTTAATCGTGCCAGCTTGTTCATCTTAACTATCAATATTTCTGCCATACTATGAAATCCTTTAAATTCAGTGTGAATGATTCTCTCGATAATTTGAACACATACAGGGGCCAGTCCCCCTCAAACACTTCATAATCCAGAACGATTTTATAGTATCAAAAGAGTTTTTGAAAACATCTCTCAAAAATCAGTGGCAAAATGACTATTCAGTGTCATATGTGCAGTTATTGCAACTGCAATTGGCCAGAATCAAGAGACAAGTGCCATTTGCACAGATCTCACAAGGGTCCTAGTGCACTTAGTGCCGCTCCAGGAAGGTACTACCACGTGTCTCAAAGTTCACAGCGAGAACATTTACAAAGACCAGGTGACAGGTGTCAATGAGTGCATGACTGGTGAAACATCTCAGAAACATCTCTATCCGAGGATGTTGCTTTCCTGTTGGGAGAGCAGGTCGGGTTGAAGCACTATTTCCTGGGGAGGAACCTGCTCGGACCCCCCCCCCCACTTCCGTGTGAGTTACACTCATTCACTCAATTCACAAACACTCATTGACTCATTTAATTGATTGAATGGACTCTTGGTAACGCTGCACCTTCAGGGTCAAGCTGAACTCAGTCCACTTACTGTTTAATAAAAGTATGTAATCAGGAATAGTGTTGGTTTGGCAATTTGCGAGGAGTGATTCATTACACATAGAATGACATCATCCCACAGGGAAGGCTGCACAGCCAATGTTTTACACCGCCGAGTGTTAACACCACCCCAGCCTTTCACACCTCAAGCAAAGGAATCACCTCAAATTAACACTCTATTTGGCTCTGTAAATACAATCATGATTTCATAAACCCTGTAAACCGCAAGGACCCACAATGAACAGCACTTAATATGCTGCTGTGCCCCAGTGATCTATCTGGATCTTGTAGCCTCTACAGTGAGCAGAGTTCTGATAACACAGGGCTATTTACTAAAAGAAAATAACGGTAAACTGGATTAAAAGTAGCACTTTACGATCATCTGCACAACTAGACAAAAAACACAAAAAAAAACTGAAATAATGGTACTGAATGGACATGCTGCAGGCTGCCATCCCTGGAAGACATGAGGCCTTAAGATCAGTGAGGCTCCGCCCACAGCTGGTGGGCCATGCTGCACAGCAAGCGTGCAAAAAGGTTGCTGTCTAAAGCAGAGCCCGCTGTGCTCTGAGGCAATTCAGGATTCACCATGATGCACCTGACACTGCTGCCCGGTCAAACTGAAGGGGATTAGCGGACAGGCTGTCACTGTATACAGCACCATCGTCGATGAAGCGTTGAGCTTGGAGTTGCTTCAGAGCAATGCTAGAGTTTCGGACATTCATAGAAAGATATTGCTGTCGTTAGGATCTTCTGCAGATGTGTCCCCAAGTTCTCGGTCAATCACACCAGAGGGCCATGAGGACCAGGGGCCCAAGACTGGCTCCTGAATGCAGGGGAGCCTTCCTCGCCCCCTGCCCTGCAGCAACTGGTAGCTGCCAGGAGCCAATCAGCTGTCAGTGTCCTGCTGGTCCTCTATGAACATAGAGTGGCCTGTCCTTACCCTGCCCCTGACATCCAGACAGGGCACCCCCAGGGCAATCAGGCACTGCCAGACCTGTAGACACAAAGCAGGCGTGTCTGGACTTCACTCAGTAGCTAATCTCCTAATTCCCCTTAGGAACTCACCTGGATAAGACCAACTGACAGTGGACACAGACAAACTACAGTGTTTCCTTCCACTTCTGGCTAAACCAGACCTGCTTTTATAGGGCTTGAGTAGACATCTGTTGTTAACAGAGTTCTGAAGATAACGAATGGACGTACATCTCCAGCTTGGGGTTCTCACTCACCAAGTAGGCCACGAAGGAGAGGTATGCCAGAGACAGCAGGCCAGCGAGAAGGTAGAGCCACAAGCTGTGCAGACTGGTGACGTAGAATACCACGAAGTACATGTTGATGCCACAGACCACTAGGATGACGATGCCACCGGCAATCTTACACAACCTGTACAGGAAGGGCGCAGTTAACAGGTGGGTGACAGGGGCCGGCCACCCCCTCCCATCACAAAAGGGGCGGGGCACTTACAGTCCATTAGCGAAGTCATTCATCAGAGAGGATAAGCTGGTGAAAGTTAGGATGGGGATCAGGGCAAAGGGCAGCTGAAAGGGACAGTAAAGTGGCACAGGTGAGACCGGCTGAACATGCGTGACCTCTGACCTGTGGCTGGGAGACACTGATTGGAGGAAGAAGCGGCCTGACCTGCATGCTCTGCAGCACGTTGAGGAAGTCGTTCATGCCCGTGAGGTGCTGCACATCCTGGAAGACGGCTACCAGCAGCGTGGGGATGATGGCCACTGAGCGCGTCAGCAGCACCCGCGCAAAGCGGGACCAGCGCAGGTTCAGGAAGCCCTGTGAGAAGCCAGGAGGCACTCAGGAGCTGCAGGGGATGGGGTTTCCTTTGCAGCCAGCTGGGGGGCGGGGGTTTGGGGGTTTGCCCCCACTCACCTCCATGACAAACTGCCCCGAGTACGTGCCCGTCATGGTGGAGCTCTGCCCCGCTGCCAGGATGCCCACGGCCCAGATGTAGAGCGCCGCAGGTCCAAAGAAGCAGCCCAACATCACCCCCTGTGCACCAGGGAAGGAATGACAAGTGCAGGCCATCAGCTGCCATAGCACCAAGCCTTCCCATCCCCAGCTTCCTCATGGTACTCCTGTCCTAACCCGCCTGATGGAGAAGGGGGCACTGCCAGACCTACCCCTTTGTAGATATCCACCTGCAGCGTGTTGTTGTCCTGGGGGAAGAGGTCTGTGTGTGAACTGCCAGACTGATTACAGACCGCATGCTGAAACAGAAAACACCTGACGTCAGGGGTGGCCAGGCCGAGCAACGCGGTGGTGAAGGGTGTCCAGGCAAAAAGACGCACCACTTGGGAGTTTGTGTGTCCATAGAAACCAGCTGCAAAGACAGCCACCACGAAGACGTTGATGAGGAAGGATATGAAGAGAGCAATGGTGGACTCAATGAAGAAGTACTTGTTGGCTTCCTTCACCTTCTTGGCATTGGCGCGGTCAACTTCACGAGACTGGAGGAAGAGAAGATTTCTCTCATGTGGACAGAACCCACACAAGGCTGCCCTCTTATGCACTCTCTTGGTACTGCAGCCCTCTGGTGCGGGCTGCTCCTAGTGGTCACATGTCCTGTCATGTTGACATCTCATGGATTACTGTCAAACATGAACCTCAAGGGTTTGAGTGACAGGACACATGGAGCTCCAGTGATGACCCCCCTCCCAAAGGACACCCCCACCCAGATGTCTGCCCTACCCCTGTGAAATCATTTAAATCCATTTAGATGCAGGAACAGCGCCACCCGGAGCACATGACAGGCAGTACCTTGACCAGTGCAGAGTGCAAGTAGATGTTGTGGGGCATGATGACGGCACCAACGATGCCCACAGCCTGCTCCAGCTGCACAGGTCCGCACCCCTGGCAGTAGGGTACAAACATGCCCTTCAAGAGCTGACCCTGGTCCGGACTCACCACCACGTACTGGGAACACAGAGGGGCGAGGGGTTGAGAGAGACACGAGCCCACAAACACACAAACCAGCGAGACAGGAAACGACGAAGCCATATTACCTCATACCCAAAGGTGATGGCCATGACGGTGATGAGGAACCCAAAGAAAGCTTCAAGCTTCCTCAAACCTGCAGGACAGTGCAGATTAGCTACCCTTTCTGGGGGCAGCTCAGCTGCGCTTCACTAGGTGATGGCGCCATTAGGCAGCACGCACCATACTTATCCAGGAAGAGAAAGAGAAAGGTATCGGCAATGGTGATGAGAACGCCTCCCCAAAGCGGGATCCTGCAGGGACAGAGCAGAGGTGTTTACAGAGCCCACCTCCAGCCCCCTGACCCGAGACCCAGCCACGCAGGTGCCTGGCCAACCTGTTGAGGGAGAGCAGGTTGAAGGCGATGGCACAGCCTATAACCTCCTGCATGTCCGAACCGATGATGGCCAACTCCACCATCAGCCACAGGGTGACGCGGGGCACCTGGGGGGGGCAGCCAGGGGTACAGTGACGGCGTGCAAGACCCTCCCACACGTAAAGAGGAAATAACGTAAGGACTTACAGTGGGGTAGTGGCGGTTGCAGACCTCCGCTAGATGCATACCGGTGACGATGCCCAGACGTGCCGCGAGTCTCTGGAGCAGCAGGCCCACGATTGTGGCACACAGCAGGACCCAGAGCAACTGAGGGGTCCGTCATGTTAGCATCGGGTGGGACAACAGCAGTGTTGATGTTGCTGTATTACCACCAGACATGTACCTTAAAGCCCGCTTTGGACCCAGACTGCAGGTCCGACTCGATGTTCCCGGGGTCCAGGTATGCGATGCTCATGAGGAACCCGGGTCCCGTGAAGGCCCAGAGTTTCCGGAAACTGAAACCCTACCAGGGAACAGAAACTGAAGCTCCTTTGCACAAAAGCACCATCTCTCCCAACGATGGTGCAGGTGTGGTTCTTTGGGGAAAATGGGTGTGGGTTTCATAGCTTTGGTTAACATGCCAAAACACAAGCAAAATCATCCATTTTCAGAGAGAGGTGATAAGTGCAAGCTCCACAGAAAATCTGCTCTGTAAAGAATAAAGGGAACAGTGGAAATCCTCCAGACTGAGAATAATCCCCCCAAATCTCATGCTTAGTACCTCGCTGGAATGTTCCGGAATGGGGACTTTCTCATCAAGGTAGGTGCTGTGAGCCTCACCGTCATCCTGGGGGGTAGAATAGCTATAATGGCAGTTTATAGTCTGTATATCTCCACTGTCCTTAAGTCCTTCCCCTGCAGGTGGGAAATCAGGCAGACAGACATTTTTACCTTAAATGTGTTCAGCTTGATCACAGGCAACAGCAACACAGGCATTAAAAGATATAAGAGGACTTAGTCTAATGCTGGGGCAAGTCAGGGCAACACCCCCCCACTTCCCAGTCCTGTGTACTCACAAGACAAACAAACTGCATGTACAGCAAGTGGTGCTTCGGTCAAGTCAGCATAACCAGGTCAAAAGACCCAGAGCGCAGCTGAAGCAATCTCAAGGTATGGTGCCAAAGTCAACAGACGAAGACTTGAGCACTGATAACACTCAGAGCTGCGCTAAGGCTCATAAATGGCAGCAACTCCCCGGGAGGACGAGATCTATGCCCCCCCCCCAATACGAGATGTAATGTTTCTGTAGGGGAACCAGAGGAAAGAGGAACCCCAGCCTTTCAGATGTCATGTGAACAGCCACCATCTCCCATGATGCAATGCGGGTGAGCAGCACTGATCCACTGGGTGCGTTCGACTTCATGCAGTGGCTTACAGCGCTGGCTTAAAGCAATGCATTCTGGTCCTGACGCAATGCATCATGGTTAGATTTTTTTGTCCAACTTCAGCTGGTGCTTCAAAATGTCACCACGCATCACCATGTCACATGGTACAAAAACCAAGATGACTTAAGACAGGTCGTGCAGCACCTCTCATACTCCTTTTCCACTGCAAAAGTGCCGGTGCCAATCCCCAATTTGGAACCAGTGCCACGTTTTTTCCACAGAAAAAAAAATGCCGCCGGCGCCGCAAAATCAGCTCCGAACTGGCACCAAACCTTTGCTCAAGCCGGCTTTTGCTGGTTCCCAACTTCAGCACCAGCCCCGGTGCCAGCACTGGCACCAGTGGAGTGGAAACGGGGCCTCAGTCGGCTGCACAAACTGGAACCGCCTCCACGACGACACAACTTTGCCCTTATTGGCTGAAAAGTTTAGTTACATGCATGACGTTTGTATCCCAGGAAGTTCGGATGCGTAATCTGCTATTTCTCCCGAAAAGCACGTAAAGCAGTGAGAACTGGTTTTCAGTTAATTTACCTGGTAAAATAAATGACATAAATGCTCTAATAGTACACGTGAGTTAGTTTGTTTATTGTTAGTTACTGTAATGTTGCGCTGCTTTATTTGTTTAATCGTTCAGTCTGTGAAGAAGGCATTCAAGGAAGCATTGCATTGTACTCTGTGCATAACAATAAAAACTTTGAAATAATCCTTGAAATAAATGTATTTGATCTTTTTCCTGGCAGATATCTTTTTAGACGGGGCCACAACACACAATAGTAAATTTTTTTCCACTGCTAACAGTTTGCATCAGGAGTTGGTTATTGTAAGTAATATGCATGCAGGTGATATAGATTTAGGTTGTATAGACACCCTTCTGGCAGTGCTGCCATTGTAGTCAGGTCTCGCAGACTACTAGGAGTAGAAATTGTCCGACTTGGCTGCAGTCAGTTTATACTCCACCCCTGCAGCCGCCGGCAGATTGTGCTCCACGTCACGTCAGCTGCAGACAGACCTAAAGCCTAAGTCAAACGCACCAACTGTGTCAGGGCAGACGGCCATTACCTTCGGGAAGGTCCGGCTGCTCGTCTGTTCCCATGATGCTCTGGGGCAGTGGAAGGACGTCTAACGTCACAGGGTAAGACCCCTCGCCTGGAAAACAGAACCACAAAGGTTCTTCGCTTCTGCTCCAGCAATGAACACATTATGTGGGTCTAACAGCCAAAGAGCAATCTGAAAATAAGACATTTTAGGAGGATGTTTCTCTTTCACGTGAAGCCGCCACACAAACTGTTCACAATCTTGACCATCTTGATCCTGCTAAACCACCTGAGATAATCTGAACCAAACAAAAATCGCAAAAATCCGGCAAAAAATGAAAATTAAAATGAAATAGCACCGTCTGCATTTTAGTTTTCCACTCATGTATGAGTCAGATGTGAAAAACTTTAAAATTCTTTTTGTCTTTTCATTTCCTGCTTTGCATTTTCATTTTCAAGTTCACGACATGTAAATATATGTTAATCGGAGCGGGGCGGTGGGCGGAGCTACGGATCACTGCTGCGCTTCTCACTGCCTTTGCCGATTCCGTTGTCTTCCTGTTTCTTGCCATGGTCAACCTTGTCACCCAAACTAATATCAAAGTGACACGCGGCTTAAGTTAGCTACTTATCTGCAGGTTCCGAATCGTTTAGCTACTTATTCGTAGCGTCTTATTTCGCGCAAGGTTGACCATGACCGAGAAACACGAACTGCAGAATCCGCAAACGCAGTGAGAAAGCGCTGCAGTGATCCGTAGCTCCGCCCACTGCTCCGATTAACATATATTTCCATGTAGTGAACTTGAAAATTTTAATTTTATTTTTTAATTTTTCACACCTCACTCATACATGAGTGGAAAATTAAAATGCAAATAGTGCTTTTTCATTTTAATTTTCATTGTTGCAGGATTTTTGCGCACAGGTTTTGGAAACGAAATGGCAAAGTGGAGATTGCATTTTATTTCTATCATTTTCATTTTATTTCTTGCAGAAAATACCTCCCATAAATTGCAGGCCAGAAACGGCAAAGGGAGAGCCGCCTGCAGCCTCATTTATTCAAGATTACAGTGTAGGAAGAATTCTTAGCTTAATCTGAACATAACATGCTGAAATAATTCCAGCCCCTCGCAGTATGCAATCAAAGTGTTCAGTCTGTTCGTTTCAGCAATCTCAGCTCAAATCTTACCCTGAGCAAAGATCACAGGTTCACATGCCTTCCAGCCGCAAGAAACGCATGAAACAGCTTACAGCGGATGCGAAGCACGCAAACATGCGGGAATATCGTCCCAGGACAGAAACGCGCCTCCTTTCCAACGGCCACACATTGATTTTTAAGTTAGAGCAGTGGCATGTGACAGCCGGATGAGCAGCATCAGCAGCCTATGATAAGCAGAACGAAGCGCTTCAGACATAAGAAATAACAGAGTGCCCAGCTCAGGCTGTTTGGGAGGTCGGCTCAGACACAAAATCCCCTACCTTTACCACACCCACGAACCCCAGATGCGGCTAATCCACCAAAACAGAAGAAAAACCCACTTAAACACCAGCAGAAAGTCGGGTCTCACGGTACGCCTGCGTGCGGCTTTGTGGTTGCGTGAAGCGTGATTTCTCTCCGAGGACGGACAGCCAAAGTCCACGGTCATTCAAAGAGATGACGATTTTCAGAAAAACCTTTTCATAAACTTCTCAGGAGCGATCGCCATAAAGAAGGGCATGCTGATTTCCAGTAATTAGCCAACACACAGTCCAAAGATCGCGGTGCCGTTACCGGCTGAGAGGGTCGGGGTGAGATTAACACGCAGTGAACAGCGGCGAACCGGGGAAAGAATGGGCCACATCGGGATCCGTGCCTCCCAAACTGGTTAATCAGTTGCCTAACTTTGTGCTAAGACATCTCACCCGCCCCAGTCTCCACGTCCAATGTCCTTAGATATAAGTGCGGCGACCGCAGGGGGCACTTTACCAGGGTCCTCATTCACGTAACCAGCCCTCCGGAATGATTACTGGGGTTGGTTTATCACAGTTACGGCTTTGGCACCCGCCAGTGTAACATTCAGGTACTGTAAACATTAAACTTTCCCCCACTGATTACAGCCCCCGTTACGACTACGAAACACTGGAAGCTACTGAAAAACAGAACAAATGACGATTGGTATAAAACACTGTAAAAATCCCACTAGATGGGCAGTAAAGACTGCGATAACAGGATCCAGAGCACAAGAGAATTTATTTATTCATTTTCTCTACCGCTTGTCCTACACAGGGTTAGGGTACAATGCTGAATATAAGTAGCCTAAAAGACTTTTAAATGTCTATACGATGTTTAAGCACTATGAAATTTATGTCATGGGACATACACAGAGAATATAAAGTTATCTGAAACAAGTGATCCTATTCTTCAGCCTGCGCTCACACACAGCCACGACTTTCCCACTTACTCTTCTGCGGGTTATCTGTATGCCGCCGATTAGCCGGGTCAGTCCGCTAGTTGAGTTGAGTAACAAGTAGCTAGTAACCCGAGCAGGTTATTCAGGCGGTACCGTGTAGCAGGAATGTAAAATCAGGAGGATCGGACTGAACAAGAAGGCAAGGAGACTGAGCATAAAAAGCCGCCTCGATCAGTGTGTGGTGTGGTGGTAAAGGGTGAAAGTGTGATGTGTCACTCCCAGCCGGTGTGACCGCACACCCCTGCAGAGCCAGCCCCGGGGGCTGCTGGCCGGCCGCCGGCGTGAGAAGTCCATGGCTGTCGACTCTGCGGGCAGATCATCTCCTGTCACTCGTCTAACTGTCGGTCTGAATTACATGAGTTAAATTACCAGCAGTATAAATCTGCGTATAAATTTTACATCTCGGTCCCAAGTCGACACCCTTAACGACCAACATCCGCTGAAAAATATAAAAATTAAGCTTAATTACTTCCTCTCTGGGTGATAAAATAACATTACAACGTTGTAAAAACAGAAGTTGTTAAACTTGCGGTAAGCAGATATACAGTGGCAACGCGCACGTTCTTTGAACGATAATGAGATATTTGGCGAAAGTTAAAAGTTTGGGGGTCAGACTGGACACTGCAGCGCTGTTATAAACCAAAAATAATATGATAAAATGTGTCTCAAAACGTGCCTTAAACATGTGCTACAACACCAACAAGTCTCTGTACTTTAATATGAGTATATGAATACATTCAGACCCACTTAGATGTGACTAAAACGGAAACTAAATCCTCCAGGTGTCATAAAACACGCTCCAGACTCGGTAATCCGACAAGCTGACAGCGGTAATTAACTTGCCAATAAATAGTCAGTCACTGACTAATAAGCACGCAGGAGATATTAATTCATTAACATATTAACGCCAGTCCCGGCCCCCTTCCCAAGCGCCTCACCGGAGCTGTAGACGGAAAAGATCTTCGCCCTGAATCGCTTCATGGCTCTGGGTCCTTGCAACCGCTTTTTAAAACCGAGTTTTCAGATCAAGCAGCAGTTACACGATCCACTGTGGAGTTCTTGTTGCACTGCAACCATTCATTTGTCCGGTTTCCTTTTTATTACGGAGTTTCGTTCACGTCACACAAGGAAGCAAATAATAAATTGGGAAACCTGAGCCGTGAGGAATGTAGGTAGGACTCGTGGAAGAAACGGATTAAACGGCAGTTAGTGAAATGTCCATACAAACATGCATCGATTTATGATTTTATTTTTTCATGTAGGTTTTGTAACATGTCAGTAATTCACGTGTATATATTCTACACAAAAAATGTTATCAAAACTAGCAATATCTTTTCATCTTTTCACCATGCAAAGGACAGCTGATACCAAAAAAATAAATAAAATAAATTTAAATAAAATAAAATAAAAATATATAATAAATGTTATAGTCTGTGATGGGCTGGCCCCCTGTCCTGGGTTGTTCCCTGCCTCGTGCCCATTGCTTCCGGGATAGGCTCCGGACCCCCCGCGACCCAGTAGGATAAGCGGCTTGGAAAATGGATGGATGGATGTTATAGTTGATTAGGTAGGCCTAGTTCTAGAATATGAGGCGTTTTAAACATTCCCAGTGAAACATGCTTCACATAGTCTTTCCCAGTATGCGGACCCAGTTCAAAGAATGATTGACAGATGTCAACTCTCATTTAAGAATGCAGCTTAATATTTCAATATGAATTACCAAGCATGTTAACATAAACAACATACACTAAATCCCGCCGACTTCCCACCCCCCACGCGACCACGGATATTTACGGCAGCAAAAAGTACCCGTCGGCCATGCCCCCCTGTTTGAACACCTGCCTGAATAGTCTGTGCATCTCAGCGTTATTCATAATGAATGCAACATTTGAAGGGTTGTCTGAACAATAAGTAATTTAACTGTCATTTTGTATATCATGATGAAAGAGCACTTCACACAGTCATAAAAGTAATGCTATCACAGCCCTGACAAACCATAGGAAAAGCTACTGCAGATTCCTCACAAATGGTAACACACATAAGCATTTAAATATGCAAAAACAAGAAATATGTACACATGGAAAAGTAATTAGAGGGCTGACATAAACCAAATGCATATTGTTGGAATAAGCTAAAACAATGACACAATTTTAATCTTACAATCATGCAAATGTAATGTTCACTCACTAGTACATATATAAAGTCAATATATGAATCAACAATCTTTGTAATTATTTATGTTTTGCTAGATTAAATGACATTCCTGTGTGGTATGATTGCATTGAATTGCTTTGAAATGAAATTAATTAAATTCTTCTTACTGTCTTTCCAATTCAACATCTTACCGTGTGTGACCAATTCAATTCAAATTCCAATTCATGAATGTGTCACACCCTGCATGCCCAGCTGATCCTCTTGTTTCTTTCCCTAGTGTGGTCTAACGAGTCACACCTGTTTCATATTACTCTTACCTCCAGTTCCTGCTGTTTTGTGAATCACTCCAGTTGCCTCTCGTTCTGCTCCCTTGTTAATCCAGTGCATATAAGTGACTCCCAGTCCTGTGCTCCCCAGTGTGGTCCTTGATATTTCAGTTGGTCTTGTTATTAGTCTCAGTTTTGAACTCTCCTTGGTTTCCTGCATCTTGATTAGAATAAACCCATCTTGGGTTTTTGCCCTGATTCCTGCTCCTGTGTCCTGCACCATCACAACAGAATGGAATGGGACCCAATTCGTAAATTCTGAACAACCCTGGCGGGCTACATAATGAGCTAACCAATCAAACTTGCTTTGCAGCTTCTGACAGCTCTCTGCTTCTACACCACTGGTGGGTTCCTGCAGACCTACAGATGCACATGGCTTCACCAAGGCTGCT
>JAODJU010000038.1:703054-713271 GCA_026776725.1 Gnathonemus echidnorhynchus
TGGGGGTCCGGCCCCCAAGGAGACTGTCTGGTAAAACTCTGGCCCTCTGACAAATATAGTTGATGACCCCTGGTCTATCACATACACACAGTGTCGGTATCAGTGTATCACAAACACACAGTATCACTGTCAGTATCAGTGTATCATATGCACACAGTATCAGTGTTGGTATTAGTGTCTGTATTACATACACACAGTATCAGTGTCAGTATCAGTATCACATACACACAGTATCAATGTCAGTATCAGTGTATCACAAACACACAGTATAACTGTCAGTATCAGTGTATCATATACACACAGTATCAGTGTTGGTATTAGTGTCTGTATTACATACACACAGTATCAGTGTCAGTATCAGTGTATCACATGCACACAGTATTACCGTCAGTATCAGTATCACATACACACAGTATCAATGTCAGTATCAGTGTCTATCACAAACACACAGTGTCGGTATCAGTGTATCACATACACACAGTATCACTGTCAGTATCAGTGTATCATATGCACACAGTATCAGTGTTGGTATTAGTGTCTGTATTACATACACACAGTATCAGTGTCAGTATCACTATCTATACACACATACATTTAAAATTGGCATAAATTTAAGAAAGTGTTTTGCTGACATAAATGCTATCGACTACAGCACAGACATCAAACAACTTACCGACATCCTGTAAGATACACACTGGATCTGATGTCTAGATGTGTGATTTTTAATATCCCTTCATTTGCACCTATTTCTTAGCTTTTAACTTTCAAACTAAAGAAAACCCCTTTTTAAATGCCAAAGTTAGTAAATAATGCTTCAAGGTATGAAAAATGTTCCAGGATAAAAGCCTTACACGACTTAAAAAACAAAAGCCTTCTACGGATGTGCTGGAGCGTCCAGAAGGGGGCGACAGAGCACGGACTGTGGCTGGCTAATACGTTTGAGGCGCCCCGTGTCCTATATTGCAGCTTTCCCTGTGGTGTTATGTAAGAATAGTATTTATGATTATGCCACTGCTTTCAAATCATTCGGCCTGAGTGGAATAAACTGGGGGGGAGTTAGGACGGTTGCAAGGGCCCCTGAGTGAGTGAGGCTCTTAAAAACTTAATTGTATTGGACTAAATTGGGGACCCAATATGATGTGCTCTATGGGGTCCAAAATCTCTAGCAACGCCCTTTAACTCTCGTTAGATATCCGTTAAATGTTTGTATGGACGGTGTTTTTATAGCCATACTTTTATATACTTTTGTTACAGTTCAAGAGGACGACACGATGACCTCATGCCTCAGGGTTGCGGGATCGAGTCTCACGTTTCCTCCGTGCCTTTGCAGTGCGCATGCGCGTAGTGTCGCGCGGGTTTCCTCCCGGGCTCCAAAGACGCTCAGCGTGGTTTACTGGCAACTCAGACTGATCAAAGTGTAAGACTATGTGTGTATATACCCGGTGATGGACTGGCATCCTGTCCCGGGTGTACCCCAGCCTTGTGCTGCCTGGGAGAGGCTCCAGGCCCTCCGCGACACTGACCGGTAGGAAAATGGAGGGATAATAGGGCCTTCGATCTCTTAGCCGTTATTCAGTAATGTGAAATAATAATAATGAAATAAATAAAGCAGGGCTGCAGAGGAGTTGCCACACATACTGGTTTTGTAGGCCTGTTTATTTGTTGCTTATTATTGTCTTTGAAATTATTAAATATAAGTATTAAAGTAGCCAAATGACAAATGTCTGCATTTAAGAAAATATTTTATATGCATTCTTTGCATTTTGAATTAAATGATACTCGAAAAAAATGTTTAAAAGACCGTTTCTTTTTTATGCATACATTTTAGTAAAATATCCTGTACCGATAATTAAAAACAGTCTCAGTTTGCGTACCAGTCTCACAAAACTACGATAAATATATGGGCTGATATTTGTGCCACTAGATTTGTGCAATAGCACAGCGACGGAAAACGTAACATCCTCAGCTCAAACTGAAATTAAAAGATCTCGTTACATTAGTTTTACATAAAATGTCATCCGGTGTATTTTGTCATGCATAAAATAACAGCGGGGGTAGAATATGCGGCTAGAATGATTAGTGACATTTTAGCAGGATTGTGGGACTGAGCATCAGGTGTCAGATCGGAGCAGAAACAGCCCAGCAGACATTTGTCAGCGCTTCACATCAGGAAGTGGCATCAAAGAGACAAACTTATGAAAGTTACGATGTCTTTCGTCTTCAGTCCTGCTGGACGGGTTTGAATTCGCTCAGTGCGTTCGCCGATTTTCGTTTTTTTTTTTTTTTTTGCAGATATAGTATTTTATTTTGTTTTATATTTTTTTGCCAGGGATGGATGGCAGGTGTAATTCGTGTTTTGAGAGCGTTCCACAACCGAAATCGAGATGAACAACAACCCTAAACTGGCGCAGTCGAGCGCCATCCGTGCGGAGATAAAGAGGCACGACACGGTGAGAAACACCATCAACAAACTGTTCAAACAACTGGAGCGGGTGGGTGACCAGCAGCTCCGCAATGGCCTCAAAGTGTTCCTGCACAGCCTCCAAGGTGAGCACCCCTACTAAGGGCACCTATCATTAAATTGTTTTTAACACCGTCACGCTTACATTACGGCTGGGTCGTTTTAATCACTAATTAGACCCAATGATAGCATACGCTCCCTTCTGGCAGTTGTTAACCTCGATGTTTTAACTTGCTGTAATTACTCAATATTGTGGACCATGTAAAATATTGTATCTAGGACCCTATTACTTCACACAAAGCCGAATCCTCCGATGTCGTTTAAACTGCCGCCAGGTAATGCTTGTGATACGTGTGTGAGATCCTGTCTCCCAGGCCGTCACCATGTGCTACTTTTTTTTTCTTCGAACTTGAGACTTTTTCAAAAGATGGAGGAAATTGTTAGTTGCACGTCAGCTCGTTTAAGGGAAGGAGAGCGTGATAGAGACCGCACTTAGCAGCTTCCTGAGCCGTTTCCGCTTGACAAGAGTTGAGTAGAAGCAGGGGCCCGTGTTGCTGGTCTCCCCACAACCCCTGGCACGTGGGATGGGCATAGATTGGGGGGGAGGGGGGGATCGGGCAATGTAGGCTTGGTCTGTGGTGGCGCTGGGGGGGCTGAAATCAGGTCATGCAGGCCTGGCCATGGGCAGTCATATGGTGAAGGGCTGCCAGCTGGGCGACCGGAGGCCAGAATGTCTCTCTGCAGGAATCATTAGTTTGTACACTTTTTTAACATAACGCTTAAAAAGTCTCTAAATTTATATATATAAAAAACGTTGATTGGGCAGAGGTTACTGCCACACTAGCAGGGGCACGATTATCCCTCTGTAATCTGTTCATTTCACGCTCAATGTGGTTTTCCGGTAGACAGGATCAGAGACTCGAGTAATCCCTCTACCAAAACGATGTCACTGGAGTAGCAGGCGTCCAAGGCGCCGGAGCGTGTGTGAGGATGCGTGTGGCTGTGAGAGAGCGTACTGAGCCGCTCTCAGCTGCGCTCACATCACTTCCTGACTAACCTGCACTGCACTCTTCTGGGTACTTGACCTCCCTTAACAGTCACAGTTATTGTATGGTCTAAATTTGGTCCATATGACAGGATTTCCTATATTTTGGGTTATTCAGGTTCACCTATGTCTATATATATAACTAAGCTTTTAATTAAAGATTTCAAGGCCTTTCAGCCTTTTTACAGTAATGTAAATGGCTTTTTTGGGTTTTGTCTTTATTAGCTGTGAGAGGAGTCGTCGTAAAACTTGTAGCTCATCATTGTGACTCTTTTAGGAATATTTAATAGGGAGACCAGCTGCTGTAATGTGTAGCTGTTTTATCTTATATGGGTACAAAAATATAACAGGCATTTTAATATGTTGAGAAGTTACTTAAGACAAAGGGCTGTTATTTCTGTTCTCTACACTTTGCCTTTCATTTTTTTAAAAATGCATTAATTATCCATCCATCCATCCATCCATCCATAGGCAGTTTCCAAGTGCTGGATTGCTATCACGGTGCACTTTAGGAACAGGTGACCTAGATGCATGCAAGCAGGAAGCCAGTACACTAAATGTGGATGGAAGTCAGGGACGTAAGCAAAGGTCAATAAGCCTGAGCAAATGCGGGGATGGCAGGACACACTCACTGAGAGAGGGGATCGGGACCCGCACTCACACCGAGAGAGGGGATCGGGACCCGCACTCACACCGAGAGAGGGGATCGGACCCGCACTCACACCGAGAGAGGGGATCAGGAGAAGCACACGCCCCAAACTACACAGGAGGGAACTGAAACACTCGGGGCAAAGCAGGGCGACAAAACACTGAGTAACTGGAAATCAGCCCACAGTTCCTCGTAAGGGGGAAACCAGCTCCACTGGTTAGATAGCCAGAGCAATCAGAGAGCGGAATACAGTGCGACTGTCAGAACTCGGGCAAGGGCACGAGGCTGCAGAGAGCAGACTGCACCCATCCTTACAGTGGCACTGTTAGCCTGCAGCTGATATCAGGGGACACCTGGCAGTTAAACATCTATAGATTAAATTCTGGGAAGCTCCACACCTCCAGCTGGATTTGGATGTCCCCTGATCTGTCCCCGATCCATCTCCCAATCTTTCTTCTAAACCCTTTCCTGAACTTTCTTAGATTTTTCTCTGCTTGCTTTTCCGGATGGCTGGCGCATCCCTCAGAGCCGTGACTGCCTGGGCTCGTTAACAGAGCGCAGTTGGGGGGGGCATGCTGATGCCTGCTGAGATAGCATCGAGCTGCTGATCGGGAGCTGTACAGTGCCGAATTTGCTAGCCGCGTGCAGCGTTATTAATATAGTGTGGCTCCTTGAGTATGCAATTTGCCATATTTGTATTTTTTAAATCGAGTGTTTGTGACCTGAACTAAAAAAAGCTGGACACACTAGACAGTAAAAAAAACTTATGATTAGAAGCACTGACTCATGATAAACCACACAACCCAGTTCCACGCTGCCATGAATAGGAGCACAGCTGAGCAGCGATGCTGTTTGATTATTTATGTCATGCTGAGGAGAAACAGAAGTGTGGGGTTTGGCGTAAATAACACAGCCAAGGCCTCGACGTTCCATGGGAAGGCTGCAGGTTCTGTCTCACGGACATCAGGAAGATGTGCTTCTGTAAAAAATCGGATAAAACTATTCAATTCCTTTGGATAAGGAATAAGCAAATGTACCAAGTACACAGTACAGCTGGTTTTGAGAACCCTATTGTCATACCTGGGGAGGGTCATAGCTGTCCCTGGTCATAGTGTGTCTTTCTTTCATAAGACACAAGCGCAGTGACTTGGCTCTCTAAGTCCTAGATAAGATCAGCGACTCACTTCCTGCACGTCTCTGCGAAACGGTAGGAGCCAGACATTCCCCAGCACCTCCCTCTGGTTCTGAGAGATCCGTTAACCTGTCGATCCAGCACCGGTCCAGTTGCTGAGAGTTAATGTGCCACGCTGTAAAGAGGCGAAACATATGGGCCGTCAGTAGGTAGTCATATGATTGCCGGGGGCCTGACTTTGCGTGACAAGCCACTTCCTGTCTGCCACTTGTCAGTCAGCCAGGAACCCACATCCTCCTGTGTTCAGGCAAGAAGCACAGAGCGGAGGGGCCATCAAGCCAGAGACATGCAGAGCGACGTAAACTCAGCCCAGTCTCTCACATGTACCTCAGTGTCATGCTACAAAGCAGGGCGACGAGCTGGCATGTCAGGGTACAGACGGGTACAGCTAGGGTTTGAATATAGAACATGTCCGGCTCTGTCCAGCTTATGTCCAAATCACACCTTAAGTAACTGTGACCCGACATTCATTCCTTGAGTGGATGAGATTCTGCTACACGATGGCTTGATTTCCATCCCGAGTTTTTGTATTTTGACCCATTTCGCTTACCGTACTGCTGCCAAAACTTCACTTACTAGTTAGTCTTTGCTAGAGGCAAGACATGTGTAAGAAGCAGTCTGTGAATAACATAGTGTTTTAATGTATTTTCTGGGGCACATTACAAATGAATAAGCAAGAGTATTACTTGTAGTAATAAGCGATTTTGATGCATTTTTAAGTTTCATTTACATGTTATTTTTCAAAAAAATGCAAATACGAATTAGTCATGCAATATGTACAATATCCTTATCAAATTATCAAATGAACTTTTGATCAGATTTTTTTAGCGTATTTTGTATTCCTTTTTATTACTCTGTACCTGATTGGGCTTTCTTTCCTCTCTGGTTCTGATTTAACCCCTGGGTACAACTACAGCTACAGTTCTTTGCTGAAGATGAAAGACATTTCCATTGTGCTGAATGCAGTGTCCGTCTTCACAGTGACTTCTGCAGAGCGCCAGCCGTGCTCTGTATTCTATAGGATGTGAGCTTTTCTTAGATGCACCATTTGACTTGCAGATGAGTCAAGTAACTCAATGACGAATGTGTCCCCACAGCCTCGGACCTCAGCAGCCCTTGATTTCTCGGCTGTAAGTCAGATCTAAATGTGTGTGTGTGTGTGTGTGTGTGTGGGGGGGGGGTCAGGCTATCAGAGGGCTCTATTTATGGCAATCATTAATGCATT
Source organism: Gnathonemus echidnorhynchus (assembly GCA_026776725.1). Lineage (NCBI taxonomy): Eukaryota > Metazoa > Chordata > Actinopteri > Osteoglossiformes > Mormyridae > Gnathonemus > Gnathonemus echidnorhynchus. Next base: position 709,627 of record JAODJU010000038.1, read on the forward strand.
ATGGCATGTCTCTTGTCATACCTTTGGTTTGCATTGCTGCTCCTGTTGGGGACCGGCACTGAGAAAGCCACCAGCCCCTGGGATGAGGTCACACAGGATCCACCTTAATGAGGGGAGCAGGGTGAATCGGGGCAGTTTAGTCACATGGTAATGAGAGCATCTTGGGGGGGGGGGGTGCAGGACAGAGGGATGTCAGCGAGGATAGTCGTCTTCAGAAAAAGCCAGTAGTGTGTGTGAATCCTTGGTTTGTGCATTGGGGGGTGTAGTCCCAGCCAGCCACAGCCAGACTGGTGCTCTCTATATGGGGGTGTCTATAACGCAGGGTGTCTATAACGCAGGGTGTCTATAGCGCAGGATGTCTATAATGCAGGGTGTTTATAACGCAGGATGTCTATAACGCTGGGTGTCTATAACGCAGGATGTCTATATCGTAAGCCACAGAAACAGCCAGGGATTACACCCGTGTCATTCTGGCTAAAATCAATAAATATTCCACGCTTGATAATCTCAAAACTGAACCATTCTATGACATTTTGTTTGCCCCTGGGCCCATATGAAAAATCCAAAATTTCTCTGGCCTAGATAGTTTAGGAGTTATACCGGCTTGAAATTCTGTGAGATTTTTCCGTCGTTGGCAAAAATGCTTGCTTGGCTATTTTCAGATGCCTGTATCTTTGCAATAGTAACACATAGGCACCTGGATAAAATGTGGATATATAACTCTTGGGTCTGATTCCAAATATGTTTTTATTTAACATGTACCTTTTTGGCATTACTGCATACACTACAACTGCACTTGGTATCTTTCTCTAATCTCTCAAGAGGTGTGCGCAACAGACCACCAGACATCGTGAATTTCCATACCGGTGGTCCTGCTACGGGCCCAGAATCTCAGGGGGTAGTAAAAATATTGTCACATTCATTGTGTCATTTGAAAGTTCTAGGTTCCTTTTGCATCAAACAAAGCAGAATGGTGTTTTAAGGGTTTTATTGAGCTTCAAATTGTCAAGTTTTTAGCGCTGGAAATTTCATTGATCCTGCAGCGTATCCCGTGACAACCCGGAACTTGCTTCATTTTAGATAATGTGCGATTTTGCTTAATAAATTTGTGCCTGAGAAAAACACATGTACCTCTGACTCAAAAGAAATGTAAGCTTAGCTCAAATTAGAAAAAATATCAATTTTGGTATCGCTATAATAGTAACAATATACAGTGGTACCTCAGTTCTCGAACTCATTAGAACTCGAATTTCTTAAAAGTCGAACCAACCAGTTAAAAAAAATGACCTAGAGCTTGATCTGAGTCTCAGAAGTCAAACTGTGAACGCCGACCTAAGATAACTTGTACGCGTGGGGAAATGAGTCACGCCGCACGTCTCTCAGCGGAAACAAAGGGTAAAGCTTCAGTCTCAGCCTCACATTGTCTGTGATAGCATCGTGCATGTTTAAACTAACTGAATACATATATTTAGACAGTAAAAATACATTTAGATAATGATAGACAGTAACAGTATTATTATTATATAATAAAATACATTTTAAAATAAAGATTTCTTATTCATTATTTTAATATTAATAATAAACCATGAATACATTTAATTATAATAATATTGTCGTGCTGAGCAGGACGGAACGGAGACAAAGATGCAGACGTCAGGGTATCGGGGAATACGGGGTTTAATTACAGGTAAGGCAGGCAAAATGCAGATGGACAATACAATGACTGGACTGGGGAAACAAACTGAAACGCGGACTAAATACAGAGAATTAATGACAACAACCAGAAACAGCTGATCACACGGGGATTCCACATGGGGTTAACGAGGGGGCGTGGCACACGGAAAGAGCAGACGATCGGGGCAGGACACATTGTTTGGATGTATTTATTTTCTTACTTTACAAATTACTGTTTTGATAAATGAGCTTAGATGTGTTTAGTACAGTATATGCTCTTCTTGTTTTATCTTGTTCATTTTGTGTTTAAATGCTAAAAAAACATATTTAGGTGTAATTTTTTTGGGGCCGGGAATCAATTAAATGGTTTTCCATTATTTCTTATGGGGAAAATTCGATCACAACTCGAACTTTTTAGGATTCAATCCGGAGTTCTGAACGGATTAAATTTGAGTTCTGAGGTACCACTGTATTTCAGATATCTTACTTATTTAATTGTAATTTAGCAAGTTCTTTATTGCTTCCCATTTCTTTGTTGGCTGATTTGTTTCTATTTCCTGTTTCTTTGTGTTCTAACTGTAACTGTTATAACTGAATAATAATAATTGTTGAATTGAACAATTCTGCCTCCAGTATACAACAGAAGTGTGTGAATTAAACAAAGGTAACATACAGTGCCCTGGATGATTATTGAGCTTCCTTTGTTTAAATTAAATATTTCAGTAAATGATGAATCATTCATTCAATTCACATTTTATATTTTAAACAACAAATGGTTCATTTATTTTATATTTTTGATGATACATACTAATAGTTCTCATCAATACATTGCCACAAAATAATATAAACATATTTACTTTATATATTTGTTTGTTACATACTCTGAATTAAATAAGTATGATGGTTGAATGTGGACCATTTGTTGAGATACCAAATATTTGCTGAGTTGAGCCAGAATGACCCACCTGGTACTGCTCACATATAAACTCACCCAAATACCGACAGCCCATAGTTCAGCCAAGGTGTGAGGAGGCTGCATTCCTTCATGCACAGCAGATTATGGGTGTGCTGTGCTGTGATGGTTTGATAGAGGGTCATGTTGGGAAAGAATTGGCCACTTACTGCACGTGGTACCAAACCCCCTATCCTTGTGCTGTTTGTGGGTGGCTGACATAGTGACATTCATGATCACCGTCATTATGGCCCCTGCTGTGGTTTTTGGTATTTGCTGCGGGCCGTGGAGGGGGTGAGGGGCATTACCTAAGGGCACACCAGAGACAACGTGGATGGGAAAGATCACACCACAATACAGTAAAGGTCTAGGATTTACCAGTTAAACACAAGGTGTAACTGGAAAGGCAGCATGATCAGGCATGGCAGGATTACATGGGTCCAGGATCACAAAGGATGCTTCACCCCTTTAAACGTTGCTTCACGCATCAGATTTTCTGCGGCTGATGCCTCCCATTTGTCAGCAGATTTTTCTGTGCACCTTGCTCCACAGCTGGTCCTTCACACTGTGTGCAAATGTCTGACTGTTTCAGCTAATAAACACAGGCTAACAGATCAATAAACACATGGAGGGAGCACGAGAGGGAGAGAGAGAGGGAGAGAGGGAGAGAGAGAGGGACCAGCAGCAGGAAGGGGGAGAAAATGGGGGAGAGGCAGAGCTGGCAGAAGGGGAGGGGTGTTGTCATAGAGCGAGGGCCCGGAAGATTCCGGCACCTTGGTAACAAGCGCGCTGAGCCGCGCTGCGAGAGTGAGCAGACGCAGCGGCTGCATCTGCTGCCACACTGACGGATGCAGACACTGCTGCTGCAGAGAAGAGGAGGACCAAGTCAGCCTCCCCCTTTTCTCTCCCTCTTTCTCTCCCCTTCTCTTGGTTTCCCCGTCTTCTCGATTTGCTCTGCTCACCTTCCCCTTTCATTTTCTGGATGCCCCCCCCCCCCCCCCCCCCCCCCCCCCCCCCCC
>JAODJU010000038.1:713371-730021 GCA_026776725.1 Gnathonemus echidnorhynchus
CCCCCCCCCCCCCCCGCCTCCAGCCCTCCGCTGTGCTTCATCACTGGGCCACACGGTTTTTTTTTTGGTTTTTTTTTTTTGTGCTTATCTGCTGCCTTCCCCTGCAACGCATCGCCGCTCTCTGTCTTCACGGCAGGGGAGAGGGAGGGGGCAGCGAGTGCGAGAGCGCCTCCGTGGAGGGGCAGGGAGCCGGAGCAGAAGCGCGAAAGAGGGGAGCGCTGAAAGGGTTTTCCTCACCGTTATTTCCTGCTGAGGATGGGGAGACAGATGTAGAAAAGGCACCGGGAAGACGGCGAGATCGCTGCCGCTGCTGGCCAGCCGTCGCTGAGGTAGGAGCTGTACCTGCAACGTACCTGTGAGCTTGGAGGACTGTGACCAGGGGGATGTGCAAATAAGGGGAACAGTCACGCTGATTTTATCGCCGTGCTTTACTGGCTGGTGCCATAGACGCTCAGTCCCCCGTGAAGTGGCATTGTCTGCACCTCCTCCGTTTTTGGCAGGATGAGGGGCCATTTTTTGCTCCCAGCTCCCCACCTTTAACCTGTTTGATTTCCGCCGTCGGCTTGAGAGGTGTGGAGCGGCGTAGCAGAGCTCCGCTTTTGCGCGGTGCGTGAGCGGGACTCCCTGATCTGGCTGCCGCCGCCCCTTCTGGCATTTTCTCCCTGGCCGTACGGATGACCGTTTTCCGGTGAGTCGGCCGGGAAACCTGCTTGCGCGCAGCTACACCTGCCGGCTTCCTTGCCGGCGTCTGGCAGCCCTTGCAGGTGGTGCCGCCTTGCGTGTGCGACTCCGTGTGCTGCAGCTGCCTTTGTGCTTCTCACAGGCTCTTCATTTTATTCCTTATTGTCTTGCACTGTGGACTACAGCTAAACGTCACACCATGTTTTGCTCGAGAACAAAAACGGCAGTCTGATTAATGAGGTAAACAAGGGGGACCAAAATAACATCAATGGGAAAGAAAATAAATGAATGTCACATCAGCAAGACAGAGGTTCTAGAAGAACGGTGCCTGTACCTTGTTAACGGATGGCCCTGGGGACATGTGTCTGATGGATTGAGCCGCGATATTTTCATTTAAAAACAAAGAAGCGAGAAGGCGGGCTGTTGTCATGAGCGGAGAACGTGGCTCGCCGCTGACTTCTTCCGAGATGGAGGAGAGAGAGAGAGAAGCGCAGAATAGTCTGTAGATTTATTGCCGGTTCTAGGCAGATTGCCAGAGTAGAATGAGAAGGGATAGGAGAAGGACATCTCCGTCCAGAAGCAAGTTCCAGAAGGAAGTCAAGCAGGAGTCTGTCCTCCTGTTCATCAGAATACCTTTCACTTCTGTGTGAGGCTTAGTTCCATCAACTGATTCTGCAGTGGACAGTGAAACTCTGCCTTCGTAACCTGAAGAGGTACCACTGCCTCTCTTTTACACTCTGTCCATTTCATCGCCGACTGACCATCGCTTGAACTTATTGATCGTTTTCAAGTAACTATAGATACTGCTATCCTATCTGGCTGTGGCCTATAGTCTATGGTCTGTCCACTGCAAACAGACCACATGAGCCAATCCGGCAGTCTGCAGCGGCGCACCACCTACCTCATCTCCCTGACCCTGGTTAAAGTCGAGTCGGTGGGAGATGATGGGGTGCAGCACACGAAGGGCTCTATCCTGGGAGCAGCAGCAGGGAGCCGGGAAGGCGAGGGGTGGGAGGACTGGGAGCTGCTGGCACAGCGGAAGAAACAGGACGATGAAGAGGAAACAGAGTCGGAGGAAGAGGAAGTTACGACTGAGCCAGGGACAGAGAGGGCTACACCCCAGAGCCGAGACAGACCGTGCCCCAGGGTAGTTGAAGACAGGTGGTCCATTGTGGATGATGGCCGCCCCAAAGCAAAGGAGAGGTCAGTGGTCCGTCCAAAAGTGCTTCCTTCCACCCCTGTGAAGGACACTGAAGAGGTAAGGACCAGACGGACTGCAGAGGATGGAGAGACGGACAGAGAGGAATCCTCAGACAGTAAGACGTCCAGGGTGGCTCCGCAAATGAGGAAATCTGTCGATACGATTGCTCCAAAGCCCTCCCCCAGAAGCAGCGTTCCCATCCGCTCTGGTCAGCGGTCAGGGTCCCTACAAAAACCCCCTGGTGGTACTGTGAGTCAGCGGGAGCCAAGGGATGTGAAGGAAGGCATCTCTAAGTCCGCAAAGAGTCTGGACCGCAAGGAGAAAGCGGAGGCCAGGTCCCCCCTCAGCCCGGTCCTAGTGCCCAGCCGAGGGTCCTGGACCGGGGAAGAGGGGAAGGCCCGAGCTCCACACAGAAGAGCTGATGGGGCTGAGGATGCTGATGCAGCTGCCACAAGGGGGAGCCCCAGGACGGAGAGGCTGAAGACTGGGTCTGCCTCACTCCCAACCCCAGTCACGCCAGTCCCTAAGCCTCCTCGTAAAGGTAAAAGTCGCACTTTGGATAACAGTGACCTGCGCATCCTGTCCGAAGACCTCCGGCGAGGCAAGGAGGGCCAGGCTCTGATGGGCATGGGACCCACCATAGGAACCACCCCAGCATACGGCCAGGCACAGAGAGCCTCGGCACGTGACCGCAAGATGCTAAAGTTCATCAGTGGGATTTTCACCAAGAGCACGCCTGTCTCAGCTGGCCCCATGTACGGCTCTGTGCAGAGGGAATCGAGCGAAGAGGAAGGTAAGAATCTGTCTACCCTCATTGTCTCCATCAGAATCTGCCTCAAAGCTCCAGGACCTGCAGGATCCAGACAGCTGTTGCATTTCCTTCACAAGTGACACCTGCAGTGAGGTCGTGACTCACCTGTGCACCCCTGGAGCCTGTGTGTGTTACACTGAGCAGGGTTACTCAGGGTGATTATCAGGCTGATGCACCACACTCAGAGAAGTCTTAACACCTGCAGAGGATGGAGATTTGGCAGCACCGATTTAACAGCAAACATTGCAGACATTACACCACACGACAGCCAGATCCTGCTGTTCTCACGTAGCTTTCTTGGCTGATATGATTCACGTGAATCAGGACTATAGATGCAGGGCTGAAGTACTGGGTGGTAATTGGGTATTGGGTCCTCACTGAAACTATCGAGAGCTGTACATGCAGTGTTGGAGTACTGGGTTCTCACTGAGACTGCAGGGAGCTGTACATGCAGTGTTGGAGTACTGGGTTCTCACTGAGACTGCAGGGAGCTGTACATGCAGTGTTGAGGTACTGGGTCCTCACTGAGACTGTAGGGGGCTGTATAGGCAGTGTTGAGGTACTGGGTCCTCACTGAGACTACATGTAGGTTGTGTATTCTTTTATAGCTGCCTTCTCTGTGGCCCTCAAAGTCCACCCCTTCCATGCTTCTTCTATTTCCGTCTCTTCTGTTCTTCCTTTCAGCTTAGAAAATTTGCAGAAGACCAATGAAAATGGTAGAGAATGCCTTAAACCTGTCTTTGATGCCTTACCCACTGTGTTTTCTCCCACATTTGCCCAAGTCATTCTTGCTCAGATTTTGTTCCCTCTGTGCTTTTTGTGTCATATTCTAACCCGCTGGGGAATTTCTCAGCCTGATTCATTCCACTGCCTGTGTTTTTGTTTTTAACTCATTACATGCCAAAAAGTGAGGTCAGTTGTTGTATCCTTCATCTACTTTCCATCCAGGTATCCTGGAGCCTATCCCAGGGTGCACAGGGGACAGACGTGATTCCTGTTCATCATGGGGTACAAACACCCAGTTGTCCACTAAGGGCAATTCTGAGATGCCAGTGTACCTAAACTACGTCTTTGGTCTATGAAAGTAACCTAGAGCATCCAGGGGAAATTCACACATACAGAACATTCAAGATCCACAGCAGTGGTCAAACACACAGTCCTAGCAGTGTGATCCTGGTGATTCTCCCAGTTTTTTCACCAACATAAAGCTGTTGTGATATACTGTAGAAGAACCCAGAAATGCACCTTCTCACAACTTTTACTCTTTACCGTCTAACATAAGCCTCAGATATTCTTCAGCGTATGCCAGCTATAAAAAAAAATGACAGTGAGAGGTAAGAAGGGTAATACAAGAGATTAAAGAGAGGTGGACAGGGTAAAATCAGAGTTTAATGAGAGAAGTAGATATGGTAAAATCAGAGGTTAATGAGATTGATGGACAGGGTAAAGTCAGAGATTAATGAGAAAGATAAAGGGTAACTGGGTCCTCACTGAGACTGGGCACCACTGTTCAAATTGGGCACTGCCCGCCCATAATCACAGCCTAATGAGAGTGATAGACAGGGTGAAATCACAGCCTCATGAGGGATGTCAAAGAGGTGAAATCAGAGGGATGTGGAAGTAGCAGATGGAGACCAAACCCTGAAGCGCACCCTGCAGTCCTCCTCCCAGCAGGGGGAGCTAAACCCCAGGGGGTCAGAGTCCATATGGAGCTCTTGCCACTCTAGTAATGTTACCACAGATAGTGACAAATAAGCGTATCTGGTAGCTGTAAGTGCTGAATAATTTGTCAAGTATAAGCGTAATATAAATAATTGACTGAAGCCGTGCACGGATTCTGGTGCTGAGAAATAGGGGGGGGGGGGGGGGCGGGTTGAGTGGGTTCTGATCCAGTGAGAGCTTTATGACATTTATGACAGCGAGGTGATGCTGGTCTCTATATGACATTTATGACAGCGAGGTGATCTAGCACACCCATTCTCCCCAAAAAAACCCTTTCCTCATTTTTTTAATGTGCCACGGGGCTGACTTGGATTTGGGAGGATTTATACACTTTGTTCATTTTGCCTAAACATGGAGCCGTGCTACAGACATTTCCTCACTCGTGTTATGCTGCTTTCCATATTTAAATGTGCGTAATATGTTTATGTATCAATGTGCATCTGATTGCACAAGATTTATTTACATGGCTGTATGTGGAACTGGAGCAGAGTGGTGACTGGAGGAAGGGTTGCCTTGGCAACAGTGAGGGCCATGAACGATGCCTGTCTCACAGTGGCTGATGGTACAGAGAGGAAGGGAGAGACGGGGATGGATAGAGAAATGGCAGTGGAGGATGGAGTCTCCCTTTCTCTCTTCTAAGGGGAGTAGAAAGCAGCCTCTATTGATGCCACTTAGATATGACGGCTACACAGTATATCTTTGTAGAGAGTCGGTCCGGATGCAAGCGTGATTCCTATATAGCGCTCCCAGAATATAAAGATCACACTGTCTGATTGCTCTGGCACCCGTCCGGATGTAGTAGTGTTGATAAAGCACCCTTTGACACCATCTGAACTGAGATAGAGAGAAGCTGTCTGCACGTGGAGGACTGGGTGCGAGTAGTGCCCCCCCCCATCCGAAGAGACTGCGCCATGGTTCGGATCTGGAGCGGCACCCTGTAACTGATTTCCGGACTATGGGCGGTGGCTCAGACCATTGGGGAGGGGGGGGGCTGCTATTTTTCAAGCTGTTCAGAAGTGATACGTGTCTGACGCCCCACTCACATGCCCTCCTGATTTTTTGCAAAACTTTAAAAACTGCTGTTCAGCTCCCTGGCCACAGTGTCCCTGCAGAAGGGAAGCTGTAAAAGCGAACGGCTCTGTACGAGCGAATCTGAATCTTTATCTGTGTACTTTTATATCTGTTGATTTTGTGTTGATTTATAACCCTGTTCACCATGTTTTCAGGGTTCATCCCTCTCTAATTTTTAAATCTCTCGTTCTAGGATGTAGAGGACACTAATATGTAACCCTTAGGGCATGAAGGCAATGTTATGTACCAGTTAGCATTGTGGTTAACACTAGCCATTTGGTTGATCATTAGGGCGTACTCACACTTGGCCTGGTTGCCCTGTACTGTGCCCGAGCATGGTTGCCCGCCCTCCCCAGTCCCCCGCCGGTCTGCGCTCACATCGCACTTAACCTTCTGGGCCCATGCACACTTTTATCATCTTCATGCATAGGAAGAAAAGTGCTATCGCACAGCACAATAGAGTTCATGATTAATGTCCTTATTTTGTGGCTAATTTGGTGTCATTTTGAGCACGATGACACACAGCCCTCTTATGTATTTATCGCGTATGCAACGGTTTTCATTTAATCGTGCTGCACGTATAAGAAGCAGTCATGTGTACCGTGCCCGAGTCCAACTGAACCGTTCTGGGCCATGGTACAGAGCAATCATACTGGTCAAACGGACTGGACTTTGCTGGTCAAACATCGTCGAGCACGTTATGGATCGCCTAGCATAAGCAGACCCTTAATGCGCCTGCTGAAGCGCACATTAGTGTGGCAGTTACCACAGATTTTAGTTTGTTCGTTAGTGTACCTGTTAGCATGGCCATTAGTTTGGGTGTTTGTTAGCTGGAGCACATGTTAGCGTGACGGTAACTGCAGGCTTTAGTGCATTTCTTAGCGCGCTCGTTAGCATGTTAGCTGGAGCACAAGTTAGCGTTATTTAGTGCAGGCTTTAGTGTAACAGTAGTTAAGGTGTCTGTTAGCATGAGCCTATTTCATGTAGAGCTCATCTCTATGACTGTGATACACCAGGTCCAGCTGGGGTGAGTAGGGAGCTGCACGTCACACACAGTGCTATAAGTAGGGCTGCATGACATCATATTGCGATATTTATAAAAGAATTACCCAAAATAAACTATAGCCAAAAAAAACTTATCATCTACCAACAGTGTGTCAAATAAGTTGGTGGTGTTGCTGCGTGATATGTCAACAGACACAAAGCAGTGCTGAAAATGCGAGATTACGCATAATCACGTTGCAATGACGATGCTAAAACGATATATTGTGCAGCACATGTACCGTGATGAAGTGTCTTAGGTTAATCAGCGTGCGATTTTATGCAGGTGCCCCATGGTGGATGCGTATAACACACAGGTCTATTTCTGAATTTATAGGGTCTTTCCTTTGATTTGACTGCATTTAGCAGTAGCTAACCCCCATTCACGAAAAACGCTGGGATAACAAAGTTCATAAAAATATCAAATGTTCTGGCAATTTTCTTTAGCTGTGTGGCCTGTGCTGCCTGGCGGAGGCTCCAGGTCCCAATGAGCTCGTAATTTGTTATAAGTGGTTGGAACGCGGATGAAATTATGCATAAAAATGGCTCCGACCCCCTTTAAATAGACGCACGTTTATTTTTTCCCTTTCGCCTGCTTTATATCACACACCGATCAGCCGCAGTGGACGTGTATAGGTGTGTGGCTGGGACAGACCGCCTGCTTGCGCCCAGCGGGCCTCACTAATCACGTGCGGAGCTGTCACTGTCTTAAAATGCAAGGCTCCTGGGGGCTGTGAAATGATCTTAGCGGCGCCTCCATCGCTGCGTGTGCCAGGGTGACCTTGGGCAACCCTGCCTCTACACTGTCCTTTCCAACGCGCCGGAGAGGTGGACGGCACTCCCCGCTGGAGTGCTTAACAGGATGACTCACACTTCCCGCAGCAGCCTGCTCATCCGTCAAGCTTCAGCTGACGATCTGATATGATCGCTTGAGTAAAAAAGTGAATCTGGGCAACTTCCTCCCAGAAAGCAGAGACTTCCAGCCTTTAAATGAGGTGATACGTCACTGCTATTGATAGGATGAATAATGCTCTCTTCCAGAGACAAGAACACCACGCCGTTAGTAGATGTTTTTACTAACAGTTACATTTTCTTTGGATTCTTGTTTTCTACCCTCCCCATGTTTCTCCCTGACCCCATCTTCCAGCGGCCTGTGCCAACAGCCAGGAATGGACCTTGAGTCGCTCAGTCCCGGAGCTCCGACTGGTAAAAGACTCTCTCGAGTGTGCATGTCCTCTCCATATTTCTGTGGTCTGTTGGCCTCCACTGTGTGATTGTTACTTGTCTGTCGATGTCTGCCATGTGTTCATTATATCCTTCTGTTTTAAGCCTCTGTTGGTCTATTTCATGCCTGTCAACGTCCTTCTTGTGCTGTATCCACAGGAGATATTTACAGTTCATGTGAGAGCATAGTGTTTGTCGTAGCGAGAATATGTCATGCACAGGGATATTTCTGTGTTGTCTGTATATTTTTATACATATGAAGTGAGACACCCTTATCTCTGTGTCTTCCCAGGGGGTTCTGGGTAGCCTGCGCAGTGGTCATTCTGCACTGGTGAACAGATATATAACTGGCAGCTACCTTCCGCAGGAGTCCCCTGAAGGTTTACCTTGACACACTGACACATGCGCTACTGGCCTCAGTCATGTGATGTGTCCTGTGACCCGCTTCTCTCTGACCTGTACCTTAGGGGGAAGGCACAAGAAGGAAGTGCTGGTTGAGGGGCAGAGCCAGTTGCTACTGATCCGGGAGGAGTGCGGTCCCCCAGATGCCCAAGTACGTGCAGTCCACAGTACAGTTTTAGGGAATTTATCTCACGCAGTGTTCCTTTATAGAGGCAGTAAGTCCTTGCCAATGCATCTTGAGTTCTTTCTTGGATTTCAGCTTGTAATATTTGGTCCATTAATAACATACTCCTAGTGAACTTGGTTACGTCACCCTAAGCACCTCCTTCCTCCCAACTTATCTGCTAACGTCTGCAGTTCAGCGACTGGCTGGATGCTGTCATTCTGGTCTTCAGCCTGGAGAATGAGACCAGCTTCCAGGAAGTATATAACAACTACAGCCTGCTTAACAGCCACCGCAACATGGCAGATGTCCCTCTGATTGTGGTGGGGACACAGGGTAAGCTGGGCATTACCGAGGGCACGCGATGGTGCAGTTTGGATGGTGCGGCCGTGAATGAGTGACAGATGCGTTTCCACACCTAAGACAAGATCAGTAGCACCAACCCGCGGACGATCGAGGATGCACGAGCAAGACGACTTTGTGTGGATGTGCGTCGCTGTGCTTACTATGAGACCTGCGCCACCTACGGGCTCAACGTGGAACGGGTCTTCACAGAGGGTGAGTGGCGGCCTTTACAGACACATCAATAACCTAGTTCCCTCTTATTTGATTTGAATTTGTGTGGCACCATTGAGTAACGCTGTCACATCCCCACTAAATTTGTTTTTCGTGTCTTCACCACCTCCTTAGATGGGAATGGATTTAATTCTCTGAGTCCATATCTGTCTTTGGCATAGTTTGTCTCAGTTGCCATTGTGTCCAGATCGGTTTTTTCAGTAAATTATGAATTGTTCCTCACTAATGTCCACTTGTGTCACAGCTGCCCAGAAGATAGTGGCCTACAAAAAGCAGCTAGCCACCCAGCTAGCCTGCAAATCCTTGCCCAACTCCCCCAGTCACTCTGGGGGCTCCACGCCAGTGTCGGGGGCCTTCCCTGGGCAGGTGAGGCAGCGAAGCAGCTTTTACTGTGCAGGAAGTAGCCGGAGAACATTTCTTCACTGAGTGTCCCCCCCGCCCCTCCAACAGGCCAGCAATGGAGGCCAGAGCAGTGATTACTCATCATCTCTGCCCTCGACCCCTGTCGTCAGCCACAAGGAGATTCGTGGGGGCGCCGATGGAGCTGGAAGCGCCACTCCGGGCCCCCTGCGCAATGCCCCCCGGCGCCGGACCTCTCTCTTCACGGTTAGCCCTGGGTGTAGCCTGCTGCGTGTCGCCTGGTCACGTGTCTGGGGGTCAGAACCACAAGGTCCATTTAGACCGATGTTATTTATGAATCGGCGTTTCCAGCTCTGATTCGGAATCAACTTGAGAATAGCTGGCCTCATTCTCCAGATTGGCCCACTGCAGTAACAGCAAATGGCCTCAGGATGGCAGCATTCCACACAAACCATCTCGGTAAAGCGAACTCGGAGCAGGCAAAGCAGCTGCAACTTGCAGAAGCAACCTGCTGTTTTCAGGAAATCAATACAAAACCCCCCGATTAAACGCCAGCAGTGCTGTATACGTGTATCTGTTAGAATCACTTTTTCCTTCGAGTGAAACCGCTTAATTGCAGAACGGGCCCAGTCTGGGATGTAGGTGGCTGAGCCCCTTTTCCAGTTCCCCCTTTCCTTACTCCTTCTTCGTGGTCTGTCTAGTTCCAGAAGCTTCTGTGCGTAACAGTGTAATGATGCCTCCTCCCCAGAACCGACGAGGTAGCGACACAGAGAAGAGAAGCGTGGACAGCAAAGGGGACACAGCTGGGGGGAGAGCCATGCCCATTAAGCAGGTCAGTGTGGGATCACTGGTGACCCCGCTGCCCACCCTTCCCGCAACGAGCCAGAGAATGTGCTAATAAACACCTAATGTTTGTCCTCACCTTCCAGAGCGTTCTGTGGAAGCGTGGTGGAAGTTCCCTCAACAAAGAGTGGAAGAAGAAATTTGTGACCCTGAGCAACAACGGCATGCTGTCTTACCACTCGAGCTGCAATGTGAGTCAGGGCCTCAGGGAAGGCATCAATCTACAAGCACACTCAGAGCATCCCAGCCTCCTGGCATGAGGAACCAGCCATCTGGATCCCTGACAGTATCTGCAGTAGCGTCTACATACTAAGCATCCTAATGAAGCACCCTTCTAGGTGGCGTCCCGACAGAGCAGTAAGACGTGGAAGCTGTGTGAGTCACCATGCTGTGTAACCCTGCAGGATTACATGCAGAACGTCCATGGGAAGGAGGTGGACCTGCTTCGAGTCACCGTGAAGGTGCCGGGCAAGCGGCCGCCCCGTGCCGTCACTTCCTGCGGACCCTCGCCCGGCCTCAACGGGATGGTGAAAGATGCCCCCGGGCCCGAGGGTAGCGGCGCTGGTGAGTCACGGTCTGAGATGCACAGGAGGGGGGTTCTGACAAATCAGTGTCATCATTTTGGCAGGAAATGCTTCACAGAATTCACAAACATTTCAGATAAAGTGGGAACGAGTTTTACTCATTTTTCTCATTTGCACCTTCCGATGACTCTCTGCCAGCCGGCCTGTTGCCAGTGGATGAGGCGGGTGGGGGTGCCGTTTCTCCACGTGGAGAGAGGGGGGTGCAACGCTGTCCGTCCTCCCTGTCCAATAAGGCCCAAAGCGTGGGTACGTGTCTTGGTTATACTTCCGTTTTTGACGCTACATAACTACATATCGACGGAAGACCCAAGCGCATCGTAAGCATGTGTGTTCGTCGTCCTCCATCAGATTCTGCAGTCGAAGGCGTGAGTAGCCCCCCCACTCCAAAAGAGCACGCACCGCCTTCTCCAATGTCTGACAGAAAAAAACACAGGAGGAAGAAGAGCATGAACCAGAAAGGTGACCCTACAATCGGGCAAGCTGAGGGTGAGTATCTGATTGCGTCATGAGAATGACCACAATGAAAACGATCATTTGGATGTAGGTTCCTGCAAGTCCAAGCAGCGGTTCTGTCTGTTAGGGACACTCTTGCAGATTCCTGAAAAAGATCATTGGATCATTGTTCCGAGGAGTGGTTCCTGCCTTCAGTGTTCTCTTGTGTCTTGTACTGTGATTCAGAGGCTTCTACCCCACTGCTCACTGACTGTACAGCTGATGTCTGTCCTACTTGACTCTCCCTTTTCAATGACCTCTTTCTTTCTCTCTCTTCTTCCTCTCTCTGCCCTCTACCTTCCCGGGATAATGGCTAACCTATTGCTCTGCAGCCAAGCGCAAAATGTGGAAATTAAAAAGCTTTGGTAGCTTGAGAAACATTTACAAGACAGGTAACAGAGCCCAGGGTGACATGGGAAGCCACAGACTGTGTCTGTGTGTCAGTCTGCGTTTGCTGTGCTTGCAAAGTGTCCATCACTCTGACATACATGGAGTCGGTTGCTGAAGCAGTCCCTTCATCTGTAACATTCATCCCGTTAGCCCCTGCCCCTCATTTCCATCGTACCCCCCCCCGCATGCAGACACAAACATGCAGAAGGATCGTAAAAGCATGTGTTTGATTGGCTGAATGGGCGAAGGCTCCGTTTTCAGAGGTAGAGCATAGTTCCTGGCACATTTTACTCTAGCAGGTCACCTCAACCTGTGTGTCATCTCACCACAGAGGAGGAGAACTCCGACTTCATGATCGTGGCCAGCACTGGACAGACGTGGCACTTCGAGGCCCAGAGCCAGGAGGAAAGAGACTCCTGGGTACAGGCCATTGAGAGCCAGATTCTGGCTAGTCTGCAGTCCTGTGAGAGCAGCAAGAACAAGGCAAGTGGCTGTCGATGACAGCCTGCTGCTGGACAGCCAGGGAAAAAGGCTTTGCGCAAACTGATGCACATGTGTGTGATCTGCAGGCACGCAGGAGCAGCCAGAGCGAGGCAGTAGCCCTTCAGGCCATTAGGAACGCCCGGGGGAACGGTCTGTGTGTGGACTGCAACGCCCCCAGTGAGTGTGTGACCTGATTTCTGCCTTTCCATCTCCGCCTCTCCATCCTTCCTCCCTAATTCCCTGCTCCCTTTCCGCTCATGTGGCTCCTGTCCTCCTGACCCTTCTGTGGTCCTCCCATAGACCCTACCTGGGCCAGCCTCAACCTGGGCGCGCTGATCTGCATCGAGTGCTCCGGGATCCACCGCAACCTAGGGACACATCTGTCACGCGTGCGCTCGCTGGACCTGGACGACTGGCCGCGCGAGCTCACGCTGGTGCTCGCATCCATCGGGAACCACATGGCCAACAGTGTGTGGGAAAGCTGCACCAGGGGCCGCCGGAAGCCCACGCCGGAGGCCAGCCGGTGAGTGCAGGGCAGCCGTGCCGCGCAGGGGGGCATCCAGTGAGCTCACCAACCTTCAGTCTGCGTCTTGACTGAGTTCCTGCCGTGTCCCAGGGAGGAGAGGGAATCATGGATCCGAGCCAAGTACGAGCAGAGGCTCTTCGTGGCCCCCCTGCCCGCACCGGCCCAGGACACCCCAACGGCCATGTCCGCCAGGCTCTTGTCCACTGTGAAGGAGAAAGACCTTCCCAAGCTGCTGCTGCTCCTCGCCCACAGTACTAAGGAGGAGATCAACGCAGCCCCCCCCAGCCCGGCCAGCGAGTCCCCATCTGACCAGGGCTCCGCCCTCCACACAGCCTGTCAGCTGGGCAATGTTGTGATGACACAGCTGCTGGTCTGGGTGAGAAAGTCTCTCTTTGGTGTCAGTCCAGGTATTCAGATTGGAATTAGGCCACAATCCATCCTGATTCATTCTGATGGTGCCTCGTCACCGGCTATGATGTCATTAAGAGCATGTATGGGCTGAGCTAACTCACAGTTTTGAAGTGACTCACCTTCTGGAATGTGCTTCTTAATCTCAACTGGAAAACTGCGTTTAGTTTGTTAAGCGGTGGTGTCACTGCATCCCTCCCCCCTTCTCCGCAGTACGGCAGTGATGTGATGGCGAAGGATTCCCAGGGCCAGACTGCCCTAGCGATGGCGCGCCTGTCTGGCAGCCAGGAGTGTGCTGACATCTTGCTGCAGCACGGCTGCCCTCCTGAGTCCCCCCTTGCTGTCCCCGTGCCTGGTCCACTCCGCAAGAGCAGCACCACCAGCCTGGGTCGGGCCAGTTCTAGGAGAGGGGTTTCCTAGCCCTTGCTGACTCGGGTCAAATTCACTCCCATAAGCACAGACACAGATACATGCCTCTGAAGTGGAACTGAAGCCTTCACTCATAGTGGAGACATTATGTGTCAGTGTGTTTAAAATGCATTTCCCCCTCATAACTCTGTGTGTGTGTGTGTGTGTGTGTGTGTGTGTGTGTAGGAGCTACAGATGAGACACGAGTGAGATAAGATGGTAAAATCAAGTGAAAAACAAACAAAAACACTTGACTCTAGTACATTCAAATCATGAAGAAATACGTTTTTCTTACCCATTATTTCCTTACCATAGAATTATATTGTGCATGCCTGGGTGTGCCCAGTGACGCCACCCCGGGTTACACTCCATGACACCTCTTCTGTGTGCTCCTCACTGTGCTGCCATCATCTGGGCAAGAGGACTTGGTGATAATGTGCACTGGACCATGTTCCAGTGGGCCCAGCAGCTCTCTGCATTCTCACAATCTTTCTTAAAAAGAATGGTTTTTACCCCTAGGGCCTTGCAGCCATGCTCCTAAGAGCAGGATCAGGCTGAACCAGGCCTCTCACTTGCTCCTCCTGGACAGTGAACAGCCTCCTGGTGAACGGTCACTTGATTCCACAGAATGTCAACTGGAAGCTCAAAGCCAGCCTTCAGCTAATTTGCCATGGGGATGGATGTGGTTGGCTATGTGATAAGCACAGGATTATAGACTATGCACCTAGCCAGCAGTAAGTGTCTGGAGATTCCTTGACCTCATATCACACACTCAGTTCCATCTTATACGGAATATAAAAGCAGAGCCTCACTGAATGGACAAGATGGTCAGAACTTAATACAGCGTCTCTCTGCTGGTGGGTTGTGGGCGATGTTTGGCTATCGCTGATTTGGTTCTGCTTCCGAGTCTCCACTTCAGCAAGAGACCGGGAGTTCTACAGAGCCTGGACTCTGCCTGTGTCCTGCCAGGATACAGAACTGATGGCATGATGGTTCGTGGAACGTCGGGGCAACCTCTGGAGGACCTGCTGAGGAAATGTCTCCCTGCCCGGTAGAGACTGGTGCTATAGATTAAATAACAATCCAGATGTTCATATGAAGTGACAGAAAGATGGTCTGTACATGGCGTATGACAACTGTAAGAAAGAATCTCTTTAAAAAAGTAAGATAATCGCACATTTTCCAAGCTTTAGAAGCCCAATAATGAACATAAAGAGTGACCCAGAGTCAGTGTAGAATAGTTGCGTTCTGCAGGGCCTCTCCACTATCCTGCCCATTCATCAATGGAGAAAGATGCTCAAAAAAACTGTAGGAAGAAAAGTGAATCAGTGTGATCTTCACACCATGCAGTGCTGAGATGAGCAGCAGTGCACGGTTCCCATAGGCTTCATCTGTCAGCTGGTGTCAGTGGCCACGATTTTCAGTATTACGATAATTATTATCCAACAGCTAAATTGTAAGTACACAGAATTGTAGACGAATTATATTAAAGTCTATTGAAGATAATTAGGCTACAAATGATAACAAACAAGAGTTGTATAGCTATATAATGATATTGTTGTTTAAATGTTGTTATGATTATTGGTAATGTATTTACAACAACGTACTTGTATGTAATGAAATTTGTACGGATATCTAGAGCTTGTTTGTATCTGTGTAAACTGGTCTATGATTCATTATTCAGAAATTTGCATCTGATGTAATAGTTTTTTTTAGTGATTTTTCAATTTGATATTTTTTATGATGATCACTGTTCCTTTAAAATGTTAACGTTTCTTTTATGACGATTTTAGGTCTTATCGCTGAATATACTGTCTGTCACCCATAACCTTAGTCCTTACATTTGTTCCGATAAATTCCGGAGGCCCATGCCAGACTCCATGGGACAGTGTGCCAGGGTATCACAGGAAACTCAAACAACAGTTTCAAGTTGACCTAAATAGCATCTTTTTGCTTTCTGGGTGGAATTCCACCCAGACAAAACATGTGAACCTGAAACCACTGCAGAATGGGAACAGCACTACTGCGCCACCTGGGGGTGAGGCGAAGGATCAAAGTGACCACCACAGAGTCGTCCTCACATTCTGCCTTGGATGAAAGGCGGTCCAGGGGCCACACCACACCGAATCGACAGGTCGGCAGTCTGCATTCTAGACAGTATGGCGGTCGCTCAGCAGAAAAGCTCAGCTTCACAGTCAAACAATTTATCAGATATAACATGGAGAATTGTGCCACCAGCATGAAAACTTGCCCGTGCAGTACGTCTGATTTTTGGGTCAGATGTTAAACAGCAAATTCTCCCGTAAAAGTTTAACTGAAAGTGCTTGTAAGGGCAACAGATTTCTCATATAATCCCTCTCGTGGTTAATGGAATTGGAAGTGTAAACTCTGGGAACTGGCCTCTTAATATTTTAGTCTTTCTGTGTTTCTGACTAACCAGTACATAAAGAAAGTTTCTTTACGTTTACATTTTTATGTGGAACTATTAACAGCAAAGGGAACAGAATAAAGTTTATACAAACAGATACTGGGCCTGACCTCATTTGAATGAGGAGTGACTCACTTTTTAAGCTGTTGTTCAGTATTTGGTAGCACCTGAAACACTGATTCAACAGGACTGAGAGGAAGCATTGAGATGCTAAAAAAAACAGAATGAAGAAAGCACAGGAAACCATCCTGATGTGGTCTTTCATTTTAGCTTTTGCTGTTGTTTTCAGGAAAACGACTTCTGTCATTTGCTTCTGATTCATGCATATTAAGTAATGATTGTGTTTTTCTAAAGCTGGTGCACTTTCTCATGTGGGTGCCCCATACACTGCCAACGTATGCAACAGCATTACAGATGGATTTCAAGGAAACAAATTAAAAACTGTGTCATAACAGGAGGCAATATTGCAAAGTTGTAAAGGACAGAATTGGGGAAAATCAGATGACTACGAAGAATAAAATATAAGCATGTCAGTACAACAGAGTACTGAAAAATGTACTCTGGGTAGAATAACAATATCTCCTAGAAACTACTGAAGTCAGTGTAGCTTGTTAAAAAGTACTCAGAGTAGTGAGTATTTTTTAATTGTGTTTTTCCTCCCTTATTGTAATTTACAAATATTGCTGGCAACTTGGGGATGGCATGGTGGTGCAGTGGTTAGCACTGTTGCCTCACACCTCTGGGACCCGGGTTCGAGTTTCCGCCTGGGTCACATGTGTGTGGAGTTTGCATGTTCTCCCCGTGTCGTCGTGGGGTTTCCTCCGGGTACTCCGGTT
>JAODJU010000038.1:737788-750523 GCA_026776725.1 Gnathonemus echidnorhynchus
ATGAGCTGTAGCTGAGGTAATGCCCCGTGCAGTAGCTCTGTGAGGATGAGCTGTAGCTGAGGTAATGCCCCGTGCAGTAGCTCTGTGAGGATGAGCTGTAGCTGAGGTAATGCCCCGTGCAGCAGCTCTGTGAGGATTAGCTGTAGCTGAGGTAATGCCCCATGCAGTAGCTCTGAGGATGCGCTGCAGCTGAGGTAATGCCCTGTGCAGCAGCTCTGTGAGGATTAGCTGTAGCTGAGGTAATGCCCTGTACAGCAGCTCTGTGAGGCCGCGTGCGTCCACCGTGGCTCCACTCCTCTACTGGTGAGTCACGCATTGTGTGGTTATTTTCAAATGTTTTGAACGTGTTTCTGATGAAGGCACTGTGCTGCTTTCCGGAATGCAGTGCCCTGCTGCCTACCATCTCTGTGCCCTGAATCAGGCTCCCTGTACGTCAGCGTTCACCTCAGAAGCAGCGATGCAGTGACATGGAACCAAGTAGCAGTCAGCTTTGTGCCATCACATCTAGTGGGTTTTTTTAAAGTTTTTTTTTTCTTTTACACTAAAAGCCTTAAAATGTCTGTGGAGATGCATGTACATCGAAGAAATGTCACAATAATGGTGTTCTTGTGAATCTGTCGGTATCGACTCTGGGTCTCTAAGGTATTAAAGGACCGACCCCCATCGGAGAACGGTTCCCTCTTTTGTCAATCTGTCTTAGTTCATAAAGTAGGTCAAGGTTTTACCATCTATTTATTGTGTTTTAGTGTTTTTTTATTGACACTGTTATAACAAATGTCATGTTGGTCATTGAGTTCATGCTTCAATTTTGTTTGTTCCATTAATAAAAGAGTAACAGCAGCCATTGTTGAATTACTCGATTAATGCTGACAGTAGCTTTATGTAAGCGTGAAGAGGCAGCTTGTTATTGGCTCTGTATTATCTGTGAGAAACGCCTGTAGATGCAGTGCTGCAGAGCAGGACAGCAGCTTTCCCCTGAACGATCTAACCTGTGACCTTCCAGCGTCGCCATCGAAGCAGTAGCTTTATCCTCGTGGTTTCCTCCAATTGTATCTCTGGATCATATGACCTCCCACCCACAGGATAAGCAACAGGAAGTATGCATTCCCAGCCAGAGGTCTCTGGTGGCCGAACTAAGGAGCTTAACTGGCTGCTGATTGAAAATGCTTCTTCACCAAGGTACCTTCACACAGCAGCGGTGTTCACCGCCACTCAGACCACGCATGTGTATGTTGGAGACAAACGGTGTCTACACTAAATATTAAATAAGAGCATTGCAAGACATGTTCTGCTAACCAGCCAACTAGCTACGCACTCCTGACTCGACTAGCTAACAAACGTCTGAGGTGAGGGGGGCAGAAACAAACCCCTCCCCTGGTTTGCAGAGAGATGATTGGCTGCCCAGATGGTATGTCTAGTCTGAGGCCCAGAAATGACAGCAATGTGCAGCAATGCCAGCAGTACTTAATGCAGGACTTATTAAAAACCAGATTTTCTTTATTTAATGTACTGGTCAGGGTTGCCACATCTTGTGGAAAATGTGTATTATTCCAAAATAAACCTAAAATTAGCTTCATTAAAAGCGTTGGGGTAGTTTGCAAACCCTACAGACTGTTTACAAGATGATTAAACTGTTACATACATGTAAATCTGTGTGTGTGTGTGAGTACAGACTTGTCTCAAATTGAAAATCTCACTCCAGTCAGCTGCCCAAAGTTGAAAACCCTGGTATTGGTGCATTTGAATAAAAACCTCACTCATTGGAAGACTGGAGGTTTTTTAATTTGACTTACATGGAATGCAGGATTCACTTGGCTACACGTAAATAAAATGCTCAGAATGTGTAACACCAGTAGTTCCAAAGATAGAAATTAAGCAGCCATCCGTATCAGCAGAGATACCCAGCATATCTACAAAAGCCTGGTTCATACACACCTGCCTTTATACTGGGGTTTGTGGTGTGGCTGTCACTGTCCTTTCCTTTGCAGTCCTGTGTGACGGTTTCGTGTGCTGGGGGAGAAGCTCCTCCCTCTTTTCTTGCAGTGGGTCCATTTTTCCAAGACTAGGTGAGAGAGTGAGACATAACTCTGCCGTCCTGCGTCCTCCCATTCTCTCCAGGGGCCGCTCATACTTTATGTTCCTTTCGACATTTCGGGGAGTCGCGTCTCCTCCTGTCCGTGCCTCGGTGGGCCGTCTCCCCCATCTTCGCTCTTCAAGGCCCCACGTCTGAGTGGCTGGTGCCGCTGGTGCTGGCCCGGCGGCCCTGTTTGTCCGTGGCCGGCCGCTTGGTGGGGTCGCCGTCGGGGCAGCCCTGAGCGTTGGGTGCCCTGCTGGACAGGTGCTGCAGCAACATGTTGACGAGCGTCTCCTGGAAACCCTTACTGAGGAAGCTGTAGAGGATGGGGTTGGCGACGCAGTGGAAGAACGACAGGCATTCCACGATGGAGTAGGAGAAGTAGATGGCGTCCACCATGTTGCAGCTGAAGAGGTGCGGGGCCACGTCATCCACCATTACGAGCATCATGACGAGGTGGTACGGCAGCCAGCATACCACGAACACCAGCGAGTACACATGCACCAGCCACACGTCGCGCCGGCCCTCCACGTTGGCCACGGTGCCTACACTGCGTGCGATCAGCACATTGCATGTGATAATGATGACTGCAGGTCCCAAGAATTGGAAGAGGAGGCCAATGCAGATCAGGGCGTCGTACCATATGCTATAGCTGTAATCAGGGATCAGGTAGCAGCCAGGTTCCTCAAACTCCAGCAGGTCCACGTGTACGTTCTCGATGACGGCCAGCAGAAAGGCGAGGGTCCACAGGCCCCCACAGATCAGTGCCCTGCGGTGGCGCTCGGGCAGACCCCAGCTGGTTGACTCCGGACGGGACACTGACAGGTAGCGCTCGAGTGTCATGCAAGCCACGAAGAAGGCGCTGCTGTAGAAGTTCACTGTGTAGACAAGATGTGTGAACTTGCAGAGAAAGTGGCCCCACAGCCACACTTTGTCTATGGTGACCTCAAGCATGAAGAAGGGCATGAGCAGCACCGCCATGAGGTCGGATATGCTCACGTTGAGCACGCAGAACAGCACGCGGCTGCAGGACTTCCTGCGCTTCCAGTTGACCCACACAACCAGGCAGTTCTCCACCAGAGCCACCATGAAGAAGAGCAGGTGCATCAGGAAGAGGAACACGCGTCTGGAGCTATGGTCCAGGTTCAGGGTACATTCGAACATGAACCAGTGCGTGTAGTTATCATGGTCGGATGTGGTGTTGTGGGTGTCGTCCACCATCTGCAGGGCAAGAAGGAAGCTCTTAAGGGGGGGGGGGAGGGGGACCCTGAATACTGGGGCCATATGAGTGGCCCAGAGCATCACACACTATTGCTGTACCACAGTACTATACCACTCACACACCACTACTGTATTGTGCTACACTGCTGCACTGCGCTCTTGTACCTTGCTCTCACACAGCTATTGTACCCCACTGCTGCTATCAAATATGTATCAAAAGGAATAAGCATTATGAATGCTTTATAAAGCTCTCATCTATAATACACTAGAAATACCTTTAAAATGCATTATAATGGTTGGTATAAGCATTAAGGATGCCTTGTACTGCATTATAAAGGATTCTATAGTGCATTATAGATAAGAGCTTCATAAGGCAGTCATAATGCATATGACTTTTATAATTGTTATTTATAATGCTTCATGAATGCATTATCATGCACTATGAATGTGCTTATAAATTGCTAAAAACATGGCCTTAAGTAAATTGTTACTTACCACTTTGTTGTACCACACTCACATACAGTTGTTGTACTATACTCTTTGCCTGTCATGCTATGGCAGAAAAGTCGTGTGCTCAGTTGTTGTCACTGGCTAACTGGGCATATCCCACTATGTGAATGAAAGTCGCTCTCCCCTAGTACGAGGGCCTGAGCCCACCAGCAGACTAAGGCTGGGCTCGGGGAAAATTTTTATGCATCGGTTGGGTTTGGGTTGGGCTCAATGACTTTATTTTGTGTTTATTGTGCTAAGGTGGACACCGTAACAGACACAGGAAATAGGAAAGATTGGAGTTCACGTCTCACGGGTGTCCGAGTATGTTTTGAATGCTAGCTAATGTCCGTCATGGCCATAAGGATTAAATTTGCAAAGCGAGAGCTTTTGACCATTACAAACAATTTGATGTTTAGAATTATTTTTATTTAAAGTTGTAGCCAACGGGCAAATGATTCAATTTCTCTTTCGTCTCAACAAGTGGTAAGTGGATCCTGATTTGTAGTTTATTTTCACCAATTGCCTGGTTATGATTTGAAACATTTCAGTTGTGTGTAAGACATCATGACCGTGGTTCATGTGTGTTTTGAGAAATTCCATTACTATCTGGGCTTGGGTCAGACTGGGCCTGAATGCCACGGGTCTGGACTGGACTCGTACAGAAGGAGATTTGCGTCTAAAGCATTCATGCTCAAAAAAGGAATTGCACATTTAAAATAATATTTGTAAATCTGTAGCATGACCTGTAAGCAAAGATTCTGCAAGTACACTTCTATTGTGACATTTACAACAACAGATTCACTGCACTGCACGTGTTGCACTCTATAGGTTTACAGATTCTCGTTTTACGAGAGCAGTTCGGTGTTTTTGGAGCCGCTAATGGGCAATCGATTCGTGGGCGTAGGTAGACCGCGCAGCGTCTACTAATCTCCTCCTTACAGTTTTTATGTCATTGTCTATGTAAATTGTAAGGGTACATTTTGTTGGCATATCATTGATTTATTTAGTTTTTCAGGATTCCAAGCATTACTTTGTTTCACTGTTTTTATTTTAACAAATCATTATAATCATATATTGTACCTCCATTGTAGCTTCTAGTTTCCGTTTTCAGCCTGGCCCCCTCAGTTCACTCATCAGAATCTGACAAATGAAATTTTCGTCAATACCTATTGAGCACTGGCAACATAACTTTCCCCACATAGCTAATAACTTAGAAATGTACTACTGAAGTTGTAAATGCATGAACTGTGAATCGTAATCACAACCTGAACATTATAAACTTGTAAGTGAAATATAGCACAGGTACACATTTGCCACTCTGAATATGGATTTGCATTTCATAAAACTACGAAACCTTGATGACATTTAATTACGATTACTTTAGACGTATCTCCTTAGCCTCGCATTGATGTTTAGGGACCATGCAAGATTTTACCAGACCGTCAGTGAGTCACTTTCTGGTTTGAGAGCAGCTTCCAAGCTTCTGTGCCATCATTTAATGTAACAAATCACAAAGGCATTATCTCCTTGTTTGCTCCAGAAACATTTGTGATTCAATGCTATTCAGAAACATCCATCCCACTGATACTGGGGTACATTGAGCCTGACGCATGTCCCATGCAGCATAGGGGACAAGGCAGGGGACAAGGCAGGGGACATCCCAAACAGGACTACAGTCCATCACCGGGCACACACACACACAGACACAGACACACACACAAATTGGCACACACTAGACAATCGCCCGTTCCTCTCCAAAGCCATGAAACAGGACCCTGTATGTCATCATATTTGCTTTCTCCTTCCTTCTGTTTCTCCACAGCTTCCCGCTGTATCCATTTAGCCTGTGATTCTAGAAAATTCATCAGCTCGGTGACCTACCTGATCTGTCAGAATAACATCTAAACGCACATGATTTGTGAGAGAACTCAGAGAACCCCTCCATCGTGGGAGCGGTCCGTCGCCCACAGCTTGACAGGCTTGGCCCGACTACACGGTACCTTGGAGATTCTGCAGATCCTGGGCGATCAGCGGGAGGCGGGATGGTGGGAACGCTGGGAACGCTGGCTTGAGCGCGCGGAGACCTGTCTGAGCGTGGAATCCTGGACAATCTGGACTCAGCTGGGTGTCCCACGCTGGCAAATTCAGCCAAGCCCTGATACCCCCAGACCCCCCCCCCCGTGACTGACAGGAAATCCTGGAGGAGGTGCAGCGGCCTTGGACTGACCCCCTGTGGCCATGTGATAAGGCCTGGCTCATCATTTTCCGTGTGATTCATTCCAAGGACACCATCGCAGCCTCGCCGGAGGCCGAAAGTCCAACTGCATGATTTAACGGCACGTCACTGGCATCACTGGCAACCAATCAAACTGCACGTTTGCGTGGGGCCCCCTGTTGGCCACAAACAGTCATTACACTAAATATATTAAACAAACACCATCCTTACTTAGGAGATGCTGAAGTAGCATGTTCTGCTAAACAACTACCATCTTCTGATAGGGGTGCCTCAGAAACGACAAACTGCCTCCCGTTTACACCTTTGCGAGTGTGGATGACATATTCAGCATCCTCCACGCAGATTGGCCTCTCTGGGGTAAATCATTCGCTTATGACATAAAACCAGCCGCCAGGCCAAAAGACACGGAGATGCACCATTTAGCCGTAGGGTGTGAATATTTTCACATGTAGCCAATCGAGCAGCCGGGAGCAAACAGTTACAGCGGCTGGCTGGTAAATAACTGACATCAGCACTTCAGCGCTGTGGAAAAAACACTCTGTCCCAGCCGTGATATAGTGCAGATACAAACGCTGGGGCCTCAGGCTCCACTGCCAGGAAGCTCTGCGATTAAGGAGTGTCAGAGGAAGGAACGAAGGCGGGAGGGCACCCTTAAAATAAAGGGGTTGACCTCCCCCCCCAGAGCGGACCTAGGCGGCCATATTGTCACCCGGCCTCACTCTGCTCGCATGACCCAGGAGGACACGGCTGGACGTTCTGCCCAGTTTGGGTGTGACACACCCACCCCCTGAGGTCCTGGGCCCTCCTTGCCTGTCAGCACATTCCCGTGGTTGCTCGTCCGGGATTGAGTCGTGTTTTTCCACCCTTTGTTAGAAGCAGCACTGTGGCATTCAGGAGCAACAGGAAGGGATCCATCATCACAATTAAGGCTCCTGGCAAGGGAACCCACATCCCTGACCTCTGACCCCTCTCCTCATCCATCAGGCACAACACTCGGTCTGCCCTACCCAATCTGTACTGGAGTAGGAGTGCCAGTTTCAGCTCTTCAAATCAGTAATCCAGGGGTAGGCAATCCGATCCTGAAGTGCTGGTATCCAGCAGGTTTTTCCATCCTACCTGGTCTCTGAGGCACCACAACTGACCTCAAGCAGATAGTAACTCCTCAGGTAGGACAGAAAACCTGCAGGATACCAGCACTCCAGTATCAGGATTGGCTTCCCCTGTACTATGCTGATGTTGTGCTTCCTACTTTTCCTGCTGTTCCATTGCTCATCAGTAGGGGGCAGTCTCCAACACAGCCCCTCTCTGAGCTGCACACCAGCTGTCCCAAAAGCCCCGAATGGTTATGTCTGGACCTCCGGTATGTAGCAGTTTAAAAACCTCCCAGATACTCAGTAGACGTCTGTCACCTATGTTCCCAGTGACGACGGCACTGTGCGGACAGTGATCACAAGCTTATTGTTAATGCACAACTTTATTGTGTTTTTGTTTTTTTTTGTTTTTTTTTTTAGAAACGGAGGACATGGAGAACAGGACAAAAATTTGGCACTGCACGCAGAGGGGCACCGCTATGGCCGCCAGCATTGTCCCGGACAGGATGTGAGGGCAGCCACTTCCTGTGAGGGTCGCTCATGCTCCTCGGCGAGGAAACGCACACTTCCCACTTTTCTGCTTACCTTTCAATCCCAAAACCTCGAGGAACCTTAATGCGGTGCCTTCAGATCGTCCTCTCGTCAAGGGCCAACGACGGGCCAGGTATCAACCACTATAACCCTCATGTTATTTTCCTGGAATCTAGCGTAGGAAGTAAGTCTCTCTAAAAAGGAAAAATATCCCCAAAGGGAGATATAAGGGCAAATACCAGAGCAGAGAAAACTGACTACTATCTGTACGTGAAATCAGACCCTATAGAAATGGACAGCTGGACAGAAAGCGTGCCACGAATTCGAAAACTGTGCAAAATAGACTCAGTCCAGAAAACTTTAAAAATATATATTAGCCATAACCAGCTAAGAAGCGTAAATGTAGTGTATTGGCTTTTTAAAAAATATTAAATACTCTGAGTGCCTTAAAAACTAATTTCACAAAGCACACTTTGGGCTGTCCTGGAACTGCATTACTGGGGGGGGTTCTCACCAGTGCCATCTGCATTCTTCAGGGGGGTGTTTATGAAGTGGTAAACCTAGCCATTGGTCCCTACTGCTACGGTGATTCCCGCCTCTGTCTGTCACCCAGCTGTGACACTGTCTGTTTCACATCACCAGGGTGACAGACATGCTTGAGTCAGGCAGGCAGCTCTGTCTGTATGCCAGTCCCTCACGCCCTCGGAGAAGATTACGGCAACAGAAACGGGACTGCTGAGGTGGGGGCACCTATTCTTTGGATGTTTGTCCTTTGAAGAAATACATCAGAGAAGGAATAAAAACTACGTATGGAGAATGGAACGGATAAAATGAACAGCAGAGTTTTTTCGTGTGAAGCTGGCCCACAGCTGTAGGGTTCAGCGCGTCACGCAAAGATGTTGGCGATGAATTCCCGGAAGCGCTTGGCGTACTGCTCGGGGTGCACGGTGGAGATCTCTGCACCAGCCTGGAATGAAGCAGACGGTCTGTATCACACCACTGAGCTAGAGGGTGTACATCAGCCCATTGAGCAGTCCTCTGGCAGGAGAGGGGGCACTCACGCCGTGTTTGACGGTCTTGGCCGCGTGAGCTGCCCTTTTCTTGGCGTTGTACTGCGTCAGCACGTCGATGAGGCCCATGAAGTAGACCTCCCTCTGAGGGGCTCCTGGAGAGAGATGGGAAGTACTGTGTTACCATGGCGCTGTCCACTTCCTGTCCGGCCTCACAAACTGTCTTTAAGCCCCGAAACATGCTTCTCACTAAAACAGACCATTTACAGTAGCAGGGGAGAGATAATGCAGGTGTAATCTCACGGTGCTTTCTGGCATGTTCCGCACACTCACCGGGGACACTCTTCAAGGCATAGACGTCGATGTAGGGATCAAACTCTCCTGGACCGAGGGGCTTACAGGAATTCAGGTAACCGGCGATGCCCTCGGGGGACGTGCCGTAAGAGCCTGCCGTGGGGGCGGTCGTCAGCCCGTTCTCAGGCTCCGCCTCCTCCTCCGTGCACGGCTCGTCCAGTTCCTCCTCCTCCCGCTCCGCCCTCCCCACGTCGTGGATGCCCAGCAGCAGGCTGTAGTCCATGATCTTCAGCTTAACCAAGAACTGCAAGGGCCGTCCAGCATGAGGGGTTTGTGAGCTCATGTGTTTGGTACCAGAACAACAGCAAATACAACTGCCAAAACCCAGCCGTGGAGTTTATCACCACCCAATCCACACATCTGCACAGGGTACAAAAGATTTAGGAGCCCCCCACTGGCCACTAACAGTTACTACATAAATATTGCCTAAACCCATATTTAGGAGATGCTGAAGCAGCATGTTCCGCTAACCAGCTAGCTAGCTATGGTCCTCTCACCCTATTTGCTACCTATTTAGTTTCTGAAACATCTCAGGAGGGACAGGAGGTCTCAAAGAGACCTTTTGACTATAAAATAAAGCCACCCCCTGATGATATCCCCATAATGGAGATCAGCCACGCACCTCCACATCTCTATTCAGCTTCTCCATGAACTTCTCCTTCTGCTCCTCGCTCACATGCACCTTCTGCATGTCATTCCTGAAGTCCACATCCTTGTAGGTGGGCAACTCCTTCACCTGGAGCGGAAGCAACATCAAGCAGGCTTGGGTTTACCATCTCCAGCAGGTATCGCTCACCATCACCGCAGATTCAGGCGTCTTAAGGAGATCCTCTTACCTTCTCTTTCTCACTTGCTTCACGGGAGACGAGGGACCCCTGTGGAAGTACGACATTTCCCGTAAACACATCGGCGTGACCCACGTAAGGAAGAAGGTCTCTCGGCAGCGGCCACAGCTCCGTGCTCATGCTGCAGCAGAGACTGCCCTCTACTGGCCACAGAAGCAGGTGCGTCCCGACCCACCAGCCCACACCTCACCTTGAGGTCGTACTTCCTGTGGACGACCAGCCTGTGGCTAAACATGTTCCTCATGACCATGAAGTAGGTGTCCTCACTCTCCACAGTCACGCGGTACATTCCCAGGAACTGAGGCAGCAATGTGCTGCCGTGACATTTCACTATGTGCTGGGGGGGAGAGACAAAGGTGGCCTCAGGGACCCCTACATGCACACGGTCTGTCTCCCTGTGAGGACACACATCTATTGGCTCCTGCTGGTTTAGAACCCACCCCAGAGGACGCCACATCCTACCTGGTGGTACTCAGACAGGATGTTGTGCATGTCCTCCACATCCTCGCTGGAGATCTGCTTGATGACCAGAGTGCCGTCGTAGGAGGTAAGCAGCAGTCCCTCTCCGGGGCCGTCACCCCCCCTGACGGGAGGACTGCGGGTCACAGACACCTGATGAAGTGGAAAAAAGACGAGAGAGATGGGTGATGCCGAAACTGCAACCCGACCCGGCAGGCCCTCCTGACGCCGTATCCACATCCCGACCCGGCAGGCCCTCCTGACGCCGTATCCACATCCCGACCCGGCAGGCCCTCCTGACGCCAAAACCACATCCTGTCCCGGCAGGCCCTCCTGACATCGTATCCGCATCCCGACCCGGCAGGTCCTCCTGATGCCGTATCTGCATCTTGACCTGGCAGGACCTCCTAATACCAAAACAGAGTCCTGATTCGGCCGGCCCTCCTGATACCATGACCGCATCCTGACCCGGCGCCATAACCTCGTCCCAACTCGGCAGGCCTCCCTGACGTCATAACCGTGTTCCGACTCAGCAGGCCCTCCTGATGCCAAAACCCCATTGTGTCCCGACCTGGCAAGCCTGGCGCTGAAACAGCAGCCGCTGTATAAATAGGGTCAATTAAGCGGCAAGTTTTAAAAACAGCCGGAAATAATGAGCTGGTAAAAATAGGCTCCCTGGAGGTCCTCAGGGACACGGCGCGTTTCTGTGGCCCATTTGGATCCGTGCGCCATGGTGAGGACGCAGCCGGCATGAAGAACAGCAAGCAGAGAGCAGATCTGGCCAAGAGGGGCGTGGCCATCCTGCTGGGACCCTCCCCAGGAACGGTTTCCCCTCAAGGGGGTGTCTGCTGCTGCTCTGTGAAGTGACCAGGGAGGCAACTGAAGCTAATGGGAGGTTTTAAAAAGCAGAGCATAAAGGCGGAGCACTGTCACCAGCAGAGTGACACTGTCACCAGCAGAGTGACACTGTCACCAGCAGAGTGACACTGTCTGTGATGCAGGGAGTCCCCTGGCACATACACGCTGTCCGGCAGATTCACAGGCGCGTAACCTTTATACACCAGCCAACCCAACGGACCGTGAGACATGCGTCATATTCACCTGGTAATCGAGATCCTCGATGCCGAAACGCTCCCGTAGGTTCCGGAACACCTGCGGGCAGTATTCCTTAAACTTAAAATGGCCTGGAAGGTTCTCTCTGCAAAGAAGGAGAGCAGCTCTTAGGAAAACCAAATGCGATGATGTTGGGACGATGTCCCTATTCTGCCGCACACACAGACACACACCAGGGGAATGCTGCCGATTCACCTCCTGTAATTTAACATACCCGTCATGCTCAAAGCGCACAGGTAAGACACTCCATGAGATGCCACCGCACTGGGGAGCCCCCATCTGACTGTCCTGTTGCTACACTTCCCCACCCCTTTACATTGCCACCCCCCACCCCCACCCTGCCTGTCCTTTAAACTGGCAAACTTTAAAGCAAGACTCAGATTCCTGAAAAGATTATGAGATTGTGGAAATCCACACCACATGCACAGGAAAAACAGGAAATAAACATAAACCTTACCGCCCCCCCCGCCCCTCACACACACACACGCGCGCCCTGGCAGGAACACAGCACCCCCAGGCTGTGCCATTTCCATCTGCTCCCGCTGAACTACGCAGCTTCAGTGAGCCAGCGAGTCTCCGAATCGAAGCTTTATTTTGAAGGAGAAGCACCGATGATAACCTCACAGGAACATGTGCTCCTCTCACAACCACAAATTCCCATGGTACGAGGCTGCGAGCGGGCGGGGAAGCCTCTGCGTTTAACAGGGGCTGGCTGTTATTTACAAACATGCCCATGTAATGCCTGCAACACCCCAGAAAACAGCAGACAATATAAAGATGCCACGGACAGATCTGGCTTGGAAGAACTGGAACAAAACTAAAACAAAAACACAGTAAACAAAGCCATGCAGGCAAGAGCTGACTTTACTTGTTGAAGAGGTGGTTGTTGACTTTGATCTTGGTGTTGGCTTTGAAGTCATCCGGAAGCAGCATGACAGGTACAGGGACCTGGTTCAGCTCGCTGATCTGCGGACAGGAGGCGGGTCACAGGCGGGTACGGCCAGCAGCAGGCGGGTCACAAGAGGGTCACAGGCGGGTACGGTCAGCAGCAGGTGGGTCACAGGCGGGTACGGCCAACAGCCGGTGGGTCACAGGCGGGTACGGCCAACAGCCGGTGGGTCACAGGCGGGTACGGCCAGCACAATTCACACACACAAAGGGAGTCACCAAACATGCCTGCATTTCTCACAGTCATACCCATTTACATGTACATAACACAAGACCGCCACCCCCCCATGCCTCCATTTGGTGCTACGTTCAGACCTGTACTCGAATAACTCTGCTGTGCCCCCCCCCGCCCCCAAGAATC
>JAODJU010000038.1:758318-768336 GCA_026776725.1 Gnathonemus echidnorhynchus
CCACACTTCCTGTCAGGAGGACGCTCACATTCCCATCAGCCCCAGCTGTTCCCCACACTTCCTGTCTGAAGGACGCTCACATTCCCATCAGCCCCAGCTGTTCCCCACACTTCCTGTCTGAAGGACGCTCACATTCCCGTCAGCCCCAGCTGCTCCCCCACACTTCCTGTCAGAAGGACACTCACGTTCCAATCGCTCCCCTACATGTTCTGTTAGGAAACCCATCTGAATTGGCAATTCATTCACTTTCACATTCTGTTTCTGGGACATTTTCCTTACCAAGCTGATAGAGATAGACTGCCATGTGATTATGGCTATACAATATAATCCATTAATTATAATGCCTTCAGAGTAACATTGCTATTATAAGTGAAATAATTGCTGCTTTAATTAATAATGGATGAGCTATTAAATATAGATGCATTCTGGTTACTTTCCCAGCCGATTCGTGACTTTGTGTGACCACGCTGCACGCAACTGATAGTCTCACAGCTAATTATGTTAATCTCCTCTGCTCACATGTTCATATCTGTCAGAATCAGATGAGCTGGTGTAAGACAAGCTTCCTCTTAGCGTGCGGTTACTGTAACTGTGGACCCCAGGGCGGGGTGAAGTTCCAGATGAGTATGAGCCAATGTGCCTTTGGTCCAGCTCCAAAGAGTGCTTGAGCGTGCATGAATCACCACGACATGAGCTGACCTCCCCTTTCAATGCTGCATCATTAGGTGACTCTCCCAGGTGACATTTAAGTCAATTCAAATTCAGTTTATATTTATATAGCGCCCTTCACAATATTGTTGCCCCACAGCACTTAACAACAGTCTGTGGCAATACATTACACATCAAGGCCCCAGGACTGCACGCTCTGGGACTCTGACTCAGACCCCATAGTGAGAGAGAGAGGCCGCATGTGAGTGTTTGATTTGGGGATTTGTGTCTTAGTCAGCTTGGGAATTATAGCACCATGTCCTGTTCCCAGTGACTGAAACTCTAGGCCTGGTATCTTACTGTCCAGGCTCTTAGATTCTTTAAATGCTATGATGGGTGATGGCCTACAATGGAATAAAGTTGCTCCAAACTTAGCAACCTGTTTGCTCATTGGTCTAAATGCCCTTCATTCATTCTCATGGTATGTGCTGGTTGGTTCGTTTGACACCACCAGTGAGCATATCTGCCTTGATGTACTTTGTGTTACTTGACCAAAGAATGTAGTGAAAGTAGAGGCATGTCTCTCTAAGGCCAGGAAAGGGCTGAAGATGAAGGTATGCTTCCTGAGGTACAGGAGCTGAAGGTGGAGTTTTGCTTCCTGAGATACAGGAGCTGAAGATGGAGGTGTGCTTCCTGAGATACAGGAGCTGAAGATGGAGGTGTGCTTCCTGAGATACAGGAGCTGAAGGTGGAGGTGTGCTTCCTGAGATACAGGAGCTGAAGATGGAGGTGTGCTTCCTGACATACAGGAGCTGAAGGTGGAGGTGTGCTTCCTGAGATACAGGACCTGAAGGTGGAGGTGTGCTTCCTGAGATACAGGAGCTGAAGATGGAGGTGTGCTTCCTGACATACAGGAGCTGAAGGTGGAGGTGTGCTTCCTGAGATACAGGAGCTGAAGATGGCAGCACTATAGCTCAAAGCCTTTGGGAAACAGCTGGAGAGATGCTCATGACCTTGAACCTGAAACTGATGTTCCACCATGTGAAAGATCCTCATTTGTCCCTCTTTGTTCCCAGGATAAGCTCAGTTTTTATGGATGCGAGACTTTAATAGCCATGATGATTTCAGCATAGCTCTGCTCCCACAAGCATCGTCACTTGTTCTACATCTTGTCTATGTTTTATATTCTTATATTATTTTATAATTATGTTTTTATGCTTTACATTCTCATTTGTTCATTTATTTAACTTAATCTAGTATCTTCTTCCCTTAATATTCACACATACTTCAAAGCATCACTAAGGAAACACATGCATTGAGTCTCATATTTGTTGTGTTTTGTTTTGTTACTTGGTTAAGGTTAGGCTGGGTAGGGGTTAAGGTTGTTATTGTTAGGATTAGGGTTTTTCCCATAGAAATGAATGGAGCGTTCCCATAAAGGTAGAAATTCCTGGACTGTGCATGTGTGTTTATGCGCACATGGAAATCTGACTCCGGCTTAGAGTGTAAACAGTCCAAGTCACTGACTGAAACAATTAAAATGTCAGGCATTGTCAGTCGGAGGGAGGTGGGTGTACTCAGGCTGATACAGTAACAACACCGTCATGGGCACCTTGCGTGAGCCCTGGCGTGTCTCTCCAGTATGGAAGTGGAAATAGTGAGTAACAGTCTCTGTTTACCTGGAAGTAACGAGACGGTGACTAAGTGAAGAGAGTAACAAACCCCAAGAATGATGCTGCATGTTTAGCCAGAAATCTCCTGGGCATTTGTTGTTGGTATAGATGCAGTGCATTGTGGGATTGATAGCCTCCATTGCGGGGTGTCTGGCTGGCGCCGTATCCCTCCTCCCCAGGTATCTGAAGAGGCTTCACTCGCACACAGTTGCAGTGTGATTGCTGAATCGCTTCCCAGACACTGCTAATACATCACCACACGGAGCATCAGCCAGGAAGCCGTTCGCCACCGCGGCAGGCCGAGCGATGGTCACCCACACACACCTCTCTTTTGATTCTAAAAGACATATGTAGCCAACTGAGCAATTAATTACCCTCCCAGGAAATGCAATAAGGAATAAGCTTTTTATCTTGATAAGAAATATTTTGTTCAACTGCAGTAAAGATTCACAGTTCCTACCAGCTCTGGACCTGATGAATAGCCAAAACAAAAGGGTTATGGTTAGTTTGTTAGCGTGTTTGTTCCTAGACTTCATGTTCAGACCCAGAACCCCAGGTCGTATCCTCACTAGTGAGGCCTTTATTGCTCTGTGTTCCCGTGAATAACGTAAGCAAGTTGTGGCTTTACAGGGAATGTAATAAAATGTGCATTTGCCTGTGAAGTAGCTCCTGATCCGGGCTGAAACAGGCTGCAGTACCCCCTTTGTCCACTGGGAGGGGTGTGTACAGAGAGCACCTGCATATGCTGTGGATGTTGATTGTACTGTTGGCTGTTATTCCGATGCTTTTGGGCTGACAGATGGCTGCTGATGCACTGACAGCTGTGAGGTTTGACACAGATATATCAGCCATATAGGTGCAATCAGAAAAAGAATCAACAAGAGCATCCACATAAAGCTGATGTAAGCAAGACATGTTTAAAACATTTTAAATGTAAACATGGCATGCCAGTAGACCAATGTTCCCCAAGTATTTTTCCCTGAGGGCCAAATCGACTGGATGGGGGGATTCTGACATTAAAATTTGCTCAGCAGTCAAGAGGGAGGGTCGACTGCACGGTCTGGATTGAATGATACTTTGCTTCAAATGTAGACCAAAGTTCACCAGTAGGTGACCACTGCAGTACAGTATGATTGAGCCCTGTTATGGGCTGGCATCCCGTCCAGGATGTACCCCAGCTGTGTGTCCTGTGCGGCCTGAGCCCCACGCTACCGGATGTATGTATGTATGTATGTAAATATGTATGTATGTATGTATGTAAATATGTATGTATGTATGGAGGGATGGATATGGAACCAGACAGCAGAAATTTCATCCAGTTCTCTTTGCCTACTCTGTGTGTGTTCACAAGCACGTATGCACCATTTTGGCGTTAGAGTTTCTCTGTTCTCTTGATGTGGTCTCAGGTGTCAGACATTTAGGTTTCACACCATGACCACAAACACAGCTCCAGACTAGGAAGTTCAGGCTGATGGACACATGCAGCTGGTCCTGGACACCCTAACTGTAACCCTAACCCTAGCCAGCCCTGTGACTCTCCCCAGAGTCACCCACAGATAAGTGACCCCAGAGCATGTTGCTGTGATGCTGTTTCAGTCACGGGCCCACCAGCTGTCCAACATCTCGGAATGGCGGGTGTTCTGGGTCGCTCCATGCGTTCCTCCTCAGGATCCTGAGCTCCCTTGTCAGACGCTGGCCAGCTTCGACTTGCCGTGTTCCTGATTTGTGTGTCTCTGTGTTCAGCAGCTGCTCCATTAACACGGTTCAAATGCGAGATTAATTAGTCTGCAGGATGTACAGTGGGTGCTGCTTCCCGCTTGTTTCTGTGTTTCCGGTCCCAACAACCGATGTACAGTATACAGTCAGCCTTTGCCCTCTCATACCTCCAAGTATGAGAACAATCCAGAAAATATAACCAGCGCCTCTTAGATCCGACATTTGCCAGTCTCCAGCAGTGACTGTCTTACAAACACCATGCATATTTTTATTAAGAGTTTGGAGGGTCTTTTATACAAACGTCACTGGTAGCGGCTCCAGAGCCCAGCACCGCAGTACGTGACAGACGCCTGGTCTCTGTACTAATGCCGCTTTGGCACAGACGGGTCCTCGGTCTCAACTCTAGCGTGTCGGCAGCTTCTGAAATTAAACGCCTTGAAACGAATTCAAGGTGAAGGCTTCAACCGGCCGCTGAACTTGTAAAACCTCAAACGGCTTCTGGTTACGGCCTTCATCCTGTTTGGCAATTAAGCATTTGTTATGTGTGAGTCATGTGATAATGTTTCCTAATAAAAGGAGAACTCAGAACATTTTCAACCAGTTTCTTTTTTCTCTTCAGTGGGCTTGACGAATTATTTAGGTTTGGACGATCTGGAACTGGTTTGGATGAACTGGTGATTTCACGGTGTCATTAAAACCACGTCCCGGTTTGATCTGATGCACTTTTCCCGAGTGACGCACGTCCGGTGTAAATCTGCCCCGGTCCAGCAGGTTTACAGTTTCCGTCCAGCAAAGGTCAGATTCCAGCCTGGAAATGCGTCACCAGCATCCTCGTGTTTCTTAGATTAACGTTACCGTTCTCAAGACTTCCTTGGCCTTTATTGCAACCTCACCGGGCGCGACCTCATGATCTCGCATCTGCCCCGTGAACTCCTGCAGTAAAACGTACTGCGGGCAGTTGCCGTCAAGTTTCCATAACGGGAGAGAGTGTCCATGTGTGTCCATATGTGAGGTGGGTGTCTGGAGACCCCCCCCCCCCACCATGTTGGGCTTCAGCATAGGAAGCCTGTTATTCACAAGATGATGCTCCTGAGTGTATCTGCCTAAACAACAGCCCCGCACCTCTAACCTTCCTGTATGACCTTCTGACCTTCCAGCTTCACGTTGACACAGCCCGGCGTTGTTTTCCTGATAGAGGAATACCCAACTCGAGTCGTGATATTACTTTTGGTAAAATAAGGTGGTATTTTTGGATGTCTTGGAGGTGGAGAGGGGTCAGATTGCTTCCCTGATGAATCATTGGCAGCCTTCGTGAGGACCTTAAATGACATGGACAGGAGTAAGTGGACACCCATCACGACTCGTTATGCTTGACCTATTTGCAGACTGCACTGATAAAGGTATGATGGATGAAGATTTAACAGGGACGGTGATGTTCAGGAAATTGGGAATCATCGCAGGGATCTGTGGGAGATCATCCATCTGTGGCCCACTGGGAAACCATTTGGACAGAGGATTTCCATGCTGAGAACATAGCAAGCTCAGGACATTGTGATGATGATGATTATTATCATAACCTTCATAACCTTCATAATCTTCAGGAACTTCATCATACTTGTCCAAGTCATCGTCATCATGGTCACCATGGTGATTTGCAGGGATGTGATCGCATGACCTGAAGATGGTGATGGACTCAGGACACACCAAGAGAGAGCCCATGGTAACCCTGATATCATGGTGGTGAGGTGTGGGAACAGCCCAGGGCAGCTTGGGTCGGGGGGGGGGCTGTATACATCATCCAGACAAGCCCCTCAGGGTTCCTGATTTGAGGTGTTTACTGTGCAGCTCCTGAAAGTTCCTCATGTGCCCAAGATTCTGCCAGTGAGATCTTTAAACGGAGATGTTTGCCAAAAGCCAGATATTCCTCTGTATATACGAAGCACAAGCCCAGCAAGGACTGCTGCAGTTTACTTTGGAAAAGATAAAATACAAGCAGATACGGACTGGAAGCTGTGTTTTGAAACACGGTCGGTGATAATATCATTAGATGAAAAGATCTTCTTTGGTTGTGAATGTAATGACTCTCTGTTGTGTTAACTCTCTGTAGTAGTGAGTCTCTGTAGCTGTGGGTCTGTAGCAGCAAATCCCTGTAACTGTAACTCTGTAGCTGTGACTGTCTGCAGCTGTGACTCTCTGTAGCTGTGACTCTTTGTAGCTGTGACTGTCTGCAGCTGTGACTCTCTGTAGCTGTGACTCTTTGTAGCTGTGACTCTTTGTAGCTGTAGGGTACACAGCGGTTAGTCTCTGTAGCTGTGACTGTAGCTATGTGACTCTCTGTACCTGTGAGTCTCTGTAGCGTGACTCTCTGTAGCATGTCTTAGTAGCCGTAACTCTCTGTATGCTGAGTCTCTGTAGTGTGCCTTTGTAGCCATGACTCTCTGTACTGTGAGCCTTTGTAGCCATGACTCTGTGTAGTGTGACTCTCTGTAGCCATGACTCTGTGTAGTGTGACTCTCT
Source organism: Gnathonemus echidnorhynchus (assembly GCA_026776725.1). Taxonomy (NCBI): domain Eukaryota; kingdom Metazoa; phylum Chordata; class Actinopteri; order Osteoglossiformes; family Mormyridae; genus Gnathonemus; species Gnathonemus echidnorhynchus. The sequence goes on from JAODJU010000038.1 coordinate 764,873, forward strand.
GTAGCCATGACTCTGTGTAGTGTGACTCTCTGTACCGTGAGTCTCTGTAGCTCGTGTCCAAACCCCACGCCGTACCTCCATTTTGCTGTGAAACAATGTCCGCTGTGGGGGGAGGGGGGCCTCCTCCTTAGAAAGGCACTCCAGCACAGAGCCGCTCCTGTGGGGGGGGGGCGGGGGGGCTGCACTGCTTCTGTTTGCTTTGCAGCAAGCGGCTCGGACGCCCCTGTTTAGATAAGCACCTATCAGATCCCAGCTGTCACTGTGCACATCTAGCGAGACGGCAAACACATCCCCGTGCCCCACCCGTGATAAACACGCGTAGGCACACTCACCGCCACACGTACGCCGGTCCATGTGACATAGCCGTGTACCGCGAGCGCTGCGCACCACCCTGGTCCTCCGGGTCTTGTGTGTGGGGGGGTGCCATCTGCAGTTGAGACCCTGTCTTCTTCATGATCTCACTGGCCACAGCTTGCTAAGGGTCCATCTCCCGCCGGGTCCATTCCCTCGGCCCCCCACCCCCTGAAAACCCCGACCCTGATGAAGATGCCCCCCCCCCCAGGCCCTCGCTCGTCATGATGAGCGACTGATCTGATCGCTTTGCTGATTGTTGAAAACCATTTGACACTTAATGGATTGTTTTTCAAGTATTAAAATACTTAGTGCATGACTCTACTAGACAACAGCAGTAACAGGACGCAGCCGCCTGCCCTGACAAATTCCACAAGCGCGGCAGTTATTAGTCAGTGGGCTTTGCGTAATGTAACCATGCTTTATGCGCCTGCTGGCCGGACCTTCTGCCATTCCGAGAACTTAGAGTGCGTTAGTGAGGTGAAGCAGCCTTGAGCACATCCACATGGAAAACCTGGCCCTGCTATCTGCTATACACACACACACACACACACACACACATACACACAAACACACACACACACACACACACTCATACACATACACACAAATGCATACCAGTGACGTGGTTTGTGGGGACTCTCCATTCATTTTTATGGGGAAATCTCTAGACCCATCATGAAACCCTTAAGGCCCACCCATCCCTAACCTTAACCATAGGTAACCAACCCGAATACCAGACTTTTATCACTTTTACTTTTTTGATTGCATTCACAGATTTGTATAAAACTGAGGTTATCCAAATCAGGACCTCAAAATATGTCCCCAAAAGTAGGGAAATTTCAGGTTTTACTGCACTTTGGGGACAATTTGGCCCTCAAATGTGATCTATATCTGACCCCCCCACACACAGAAACACTCACACACAAACAAACAGTATAAAAATTCAGTATATTTGTATATTTATAACATAAACGAGGCAATAAAACAGACAGGATCGCTATGTACTTAATTTTATTGGTAATTTCAAAATACAGTACAGCTGTTTCAAACGCTTTTCAAACCACAGTACTGTACAAATTAAATCACTGAACTGTGTATAATTCAAATACAATGTAATACAGTACAGTACACAAATATTCAGTTAATTTCAATGTGATTTATACAGCGCATTTTCACAACATTGTATTGTCTCAAAGCGCTTATTGTAGTTTCGCTGCTGCATCTCGGTGGCTCGTTGTTGCCAGTTTATCATACGCTTTGACGAGTCTTTATTTGTCATTGAGGGAAAATTACTTTCTCTTTTCTGTCATGTTTTCCGTACACGCAGCATTAGTCTCAGGTACCTAGCCAGAAGCAGACGGGTTATCGCAAGGCAAAGTAGGGCGATCAAAGTAAAGTAAAGTTAAAAAAAAAAAAAAAAAAGAACTGCCTCAATTTTAGTTATTTCCATATGTTGTCACGTTTAAAAAGACCCAATATGAACACTGTAAGCGGACTACTTTATTATTGTCGTGCTCGCTCGTCCTACCCTCTCGTCGGCCATGCCCCTTCATCTACCCTGTGTGGATTCCCCGTGTTCACCAGCTGTTTCCTGTTGCTGTCATTAGTTCAATGTATTTAGTCCGCGATTCGGGTTGTTTCCTCAGTCCGGTCATTGACGTGTGTGCTTTGATGCCCTGTGTTTCCTAATAAACCTGGCGTTCGCTTATTTTGGACTTGAGTTCATGTTTCCGCGCTCCGTGTCTCCCCGAGTCGTTACAATTATAAACAAATTATTTAAACAGCTACAGGAATGATTCTGTCCCATGCTTCTTGATCACTATAAGCGGTTTCCACTCTATTGTTATAATCTTATAATCTTGGGGCACAATGGACCCTATGGCGTTCATTGGCTGTACAGCTGGCTCTGCAAACTCCCTGGAAGCTACAGCAACTACTGGTTTCCTGAAGCTGTGTGAGAAGCAGGGAGCTGCTTTCTGGGGCTGCTGTGTGTGTGATGGTCTTCTCAAAGTTGCCAGACAATGTTAATGTAACATTATTTCCACGCTTTATACACACACACACACACACACACACACACACAGTGAACGCAACATCTGGCCTTGAACCCAAGACTCCAACCCAAGTATAAAGTGGCAGTACTACCCACTGGCCCACCAAGCCCTTCCTTTGTGCCAATATTATTAGTTTTAGTTGTAGTAGTGGGATAACGTTCTAGGAACATCCAGAAAATTGGAAACTTTGAACGTTTCCATTCCTTAATTGTAACATTCAGTAAACGTTCCTAGAATGACAATTTGTTAGCAGAGTCTCCTCTAAACGCACAGGCCAAATGTGTCTGCAGGCACCTCACACAGAATATTCTGTCAAAATTTCATCCTCATTCTGAAAAGATGCTATTTGATTAAAATGATGACAAATGCATATGGACCTTTGCGTAATGTTTTCAGTCGGCGGTTTAACTGGGCCGGGCTGCTCCTCCGTTCAGTAGCTGGGTCTGGCTGCTCGACGCGTCTGCATTCGGGAGTGACGCTTGCATACATCAGCGCCAATCTGTTGTTTTAGGGGCTCATTATGTGTATGTTGATTTTTCATTCCTCGAGTGGGAGAGTCAATAGTGGTGTTCAAAAATATGCCGTGAAGAGCGGCATGAAGACAGTCAGGGCCTTCAGACACGCTCGGTGAGGCTCTGCATTCTGCTGCTGTTACCCTTACAGATGTTGAAATACTTGCTGGTGTTTTCATACAGGCGCTAAGGTATGGATGCTCTTCATGCAGCCGACCTGCACCTTGAAGAATATAAAACAGCTATTCTGTTAAAATGCCGGTAAATTCTGACTGAGCGGGCCTGCAGCACCATGCAGCCAGGCCTGGTTTTGGCGTGTCGTGTACATGAGTGTTGGGAAGGGGTTGTGGCAGGAGCTTCCTGAGTTCCCGTCCCCGCAGGCTTCACCTGGAGAAGCCATATACACTGGGGTGTGACCGTCAGAGAAACCGCACTGCGTTCGTCACTGGCGCCTCTGTGAGGCTGACCTAGGGTGACCACCTAATCCATGTCAGGAGGGACACTATGAGCTACAACAGGATTTGAAAACTACCATTTCATCCAT
>JAODJU010000038.1:781147-800454 GCA_026776725.1 Gnathonemus echidnorhynchus
AAAAAGTACAAATACACAAAAAACCTACTCAATTACAGTAACGCGAGTAAATGTAATTCGTTACTTTCCACCTCTGGGTAGGAGCCCAGTCAGAATCAGGTGGGGGCTCAGTTGGAAATAGGAGAGCCTCAATCAGAATCGAGACAGGGCTGAGTCAGAATCAGAAGGGAGCTCAGTCGGAAGCGGGAGGGGGCTCAGTCGGAATCGGGAAGGGGCTCAGTCGGAATTGAGTGGGTGCTCAGTCAGAAGTGGGTGTGTGCTCAGACTTGGGAGAGGGTTCAGTCACATTTGGGAGGGGACACCATGAGAATCAGGGGGGGACTTTTTCAGAATGGGGAGGAGTTTCAATCAACACGGTTCAAAATTGGGAAGGGGCTCTGATAGAATCATATGGGGGCTCAGTCAGAATCAGGAGGGGCTTAGTCAGAAACGAGTGGGGGCTCAATCAGAATCCGGTGGGGATCAGCCAGAAAGGGGTTCAGTCAAAATAGCAAAGGTAATCAGTCAGAATCGGGTGGGGTCTCAGTCAAGGGGATGCAATCAGAATAAAGTGAGAGGACCTCAATTAGAATTGTATGAGGATTCAGAATCAGGTGGGGGCTCAGACAGAATTGGGTGGGGGCCCAGTCAGAATTGGAAGGGGCCTCAGTCAGAATCAAGTGGGGGCTCAGTCAAAATCGGGTGGGGGCTCAGTAAGAATTGAGGGGGGCTCAGTCAAAATTGCTTGGTGGCTCAGATAGATGCGGGAGGGGCTCAGTCAGAATGGGGTGGGGGCTCTGTCAGAATCGGGAGTGGGGCTCAGTGAAAATCCAGAGGGGGGACAGTCAAAATAGGAGGCAGCTCAATCATATTCAGTGCCCAAGCCACCAAAATAAGGTCCATTTAATAAACATCAGGAGGGCAGCTGTCCCTCCTGCATCTGACTCCTACAGGTTACCACCCCTTACCCCCAGCCAGCGTGTCAGAGCAGCCTGGCTGTTTATTTTCTCAGCGCCCCCGTTAGGACCGGCATGCCCTGGCGGCGGCGCTCTTATCGGACTCGGATCAGCCCTCTCCCAGATATCACGCTATCGATGGGAATCAGCAGTGAATCACCTAAACCCCGAAAATCCCTTGCAGCCACTCAACACTATATTTAAATGAGTCACCACACCTGGGGCTGTGTGGGGCACAGCTGGGGGGTCTCTGGGGGGCAAAGCCTTCCGATCCAACCCTGGCCTCCGAATTCCTCCTGGTGTCAGGGTGCATCTTAGATGGAAGGACCGGACATGTGGCTCAGGATCTGGCTTCCTGTGGTGTGCAGAGGCTGTATGACAAGGGTGTTTGTCACGTCCTCTCTTTATGGTAAAGGATCAGATGTGAGTTCTGCGCCCCCCTCCCCAGAAGGCCGCATGGCCGCTCACATGCACAACCCCCCCCCACGCTCTGTCCATCCTGCCTGCTGGACCGCTCACGTCGGGTGCTATTTTTAATGCTTGCGGAGCTGCCGATGTTGTCACCGCGGCCCGCATTGGGATCGCCGTGCCCCCCCCCCGTTACAGATTGTTTAAACAGTATCCTGAGCGGGGGGATGGGTCCCATGACAACCCGACAAATATTTACCCATTCCGCTGTGCTCAGATCTCTCCGAGGCTACCTTTTCCGGACGGTTCCCTTCTTTATTGTTGTTTTCCTGGCTTTTGTGTTTCAGCATTTTTTTTTAGGAGAGCAGAAAGGTTAAAGCGCAGCGCAGGGGAGTGGGTGCGGGGGCCGGCTTGCGTGCTCGGCCGCGTGTGAGAGCGTGTCGCACGGAGGCACGCGGAGCTTGGAAAAGCTTCCAGGAATGTCGAGCTTGGAAAGGCCCCGTGCAAGTTTAAACGGGAACATGCTTAATAAGCCCTGCTGGCAGCGCAGATGTTTGTGCCTCCCGGTCCCACCTTAACCATCCCACGCATACGGCTGGGAGTCGTCTCTCGGGGTTTGGGCCGGGCTCAGGAGGCTCTGTCCCACCCAGAAACCAGCGTGATTATTAATCCCCCATCAGTCACTGTCCTCTGGTCAGGCTACACGCACCAGCTTCACAGTTCTCAGAAACATATGCAGCTTCTGCTGCCTCGCTAATGCTCATCAGTGACTCACCTCCTGCCTCCATTCAGCAGCATTTAGGCTCCCCTCTCTCCTTTGTCTCTCCCATCTTTAATCAGATGGCCCTCATGGCTCATTGTGGCCCCACTCCAGGTGATGGTCACCATAGCGACTGGTGTGTGGCCCGAGAAGCAACTTAACAAACAGGGAGGAAGAGGAGGAGGTCGGTGAATAGGATGCTGATCGAAACGAGGACTGGAGGGTCGCTTCAAGCCATGGCGCCCAGGAAGGTCTGGGCAAAACCCCAATTCAGCTAAAAACAGGCGCAATTTAAGCTTTTTGTGAAGCTTTGACTGCATCAGGTCCACAATCAAGTCAGGAGTCCTGCTAGATGCCGTCTCTTTACCATCATATTTTCACATGATAGCAGGAGGTGCGTTTGGTGCAGGTGTTTCTACTTACAGGCAGTTCTGCAGAATAGAAACTCTCTGGCACCCCCTTGTGTCCACAGGGGTACTGCATTTGGATGCAAAGATGGTGTTACCATGCCCAAGAAGAGAAGGTGGATTAGCCAACTGACCAAAGATCCCAGCACAATGAAAGCAGGACGCGGTTCAACTGCCTGCGTTTGCTTTCTGAAAAGACTGAAGAACTTCATTTGGTTCTCATTAAATATATTGTATGTGGTCTTAGGTGAAACAGTTTCCCACCTTGCTATTGGATTCCATTCAGCAACTGAAACCAGCCTTACACTCTGCAGGTTCTTATTCAGTGGTGTGCAGGGTTCCGCTAATCCATTAACTGCTAATTAGCAAAACTAACTTTTTGTTAGCGGATTAGTGTCTCCACTAATTTTACAAACCTTTAGTGGACCATTTAGCTTACGTTAAATTTAGTTCTTTTAACTGTTAAATCCACTAAATTTATTTCACAGGTAAAGTGAATAAAGTTTACCAGTCAAAAACATTTGAAACTCATAAAAATCATACAAATTTGTTCATGTATGTTAAGTGTCTGCAACTTGTAATATAGTATGTTAGCTGTTATTGGTTATCGTTTGTCGGTTCAGCATTATCAAATTAAACTAAACGGTTTAAAAGTTAGTAGTTATCGAAGCTAACTTTTCTGTTAGCTGTGCTCACCACTGCTTTAACCGGATCAAACATTCCTTCACAGGCCATAGTGAGTGTGGATGCAAACATCATTGGTATTTTGTGTATGGATGAGGTCATCAGTGGTTCTCTGCATGTGGATGAGGTCATCAGTGGTTCTCTGCATGTGGATGGGGCCATCAGTAGTACCCAGGTGGTGGAAAGAATATTTCAAGGACCTCCTGAATCCCACTGATATTCCTTCTTTGGAGGAAGTAGAGGAGGATTTACCCATCCCAGGGATGAGGTCACTGAAGGTGAGCTTTGTGGTAAGGCTCTGGGGTTGGATGAGGCCATGATTCTCGACAAGAAAAGGGTGAACTGCCCTGGGGGGAGATTAGATGCTACTTCAAGCAAAGGAGTTTAAATATTTTGGGGTCCTGTTCATGAGTAAGAAGAAGTAATGCGCTGTATCATTATGTTGTGGTAAAGAGGGAGATGAGCTGGAAGGCAAAGCTTTCGATTTATTGGTGGATCTACATTCCTACCCCCACCTATGGTCATGTCATGAGCTCTGGGTAGTGACCGAAAGATTGACATTGCGTATACAAGTGGCCAAAATGAGTTTCCTCTGCATGGTGTCTGGTTTCAGCCTTAGAGACAGGGTGCGGAGCTCGGACATTCAGGAGGGGCTCAAAGGAGAACCGCTGCCCCTACGCATCGAAAGGAGCCAGTTGAGGTGGTTTGGGCTTCTATCTAGGATGACTCCTGGACGGCTCCCCGGGGAGGTGTTTCAGGCATGTCCAACCAGGAGGAGATCCCAGGGCAAACCCAGGACACGCTGGAGAGATTATATCTCTGGGCTGGCCTGGGAACGCCTTGGTATTCCCCCGGTGGAGCTGGAGGAGGTGGCTGGTGAGAGGGAGGTCTGGGCATCCCTGCTTAGACTGCTGCCCCCGCGACCCGACCCTGGATAAGTGGCAGAAAATGGATGGATGGAATATATTGTAAATTATAATGCAAAATGTATTGAAAAATACATGTCAGCTTAGCTTGGGTTTGCAAATTTTCATCTGAACAAACCACAAGACTTCTGGAACAATGCCCTTTGTACAGACGAGATCAAGATGTTTGGCCACAATGCACAGCACCACATTTGGCAAACACCAAACACAGCATATCAGCACAAACACGTCATATCAACTGTCAGGTACAGTGGTAGAGGGTTGATGATTTGGGCTTAGTTTGCAGCCACAGGACCTGGGCACCTTGCAGTCACTGAGTCGACCATGAACTCCTCTGTATACCGAAGTATTGTAGAGTCAAATGTGAGGCCATCTGACAGCTAAAGTTTGGCTGAAACTGGGTCATACAACAGGACAATGATCCCAAGCACACCAGCAAATCTACAACAGAATGGCTGAAAGAAAAAGGAATCAAGGTGTTGCAATGAGCCAGTCAAAGTCCAGACCTCAATGCAATTGAAATGCTGTGTCAGGACCTTAAGAGAGCTGTGCATCATCAAATGCCTGCAAACCTCAATGAACTGAAGCAACATTGTAAACAAGAGCTGGCCAAAATTCCTCCACAACAATGTGAGAGATTGATAAAACGATTACTTCAAGTTATTGCTGCTAAAGGTGGTTCTACAAGCTATTGGATCATACTTAGTTTTTCACACATGGGTTTTCCATTTTGGCTTCATTTTTGTTAAATAAATAATGGCACTGTGGAATCTGTGGTGTCTCATTTTACACCGGAGGTTGGATTTAAATAATTTTAGAACCTGTGGACCAGATGATTTTACTTTCTTTTTCACATGACTGTTTCTTATTCCATATATGAGAAGCACCTATTCTTTATGTATTGTGCACTATATTGATTTTATAACACAGTATTATATTATTCTGTATATTTTCAACATATAGATATATCTGTTTTATTTATCAGTATCAGTTAGTGTAGCCAAGAGCAATGTTAATTTTACAGCCATAAATTAACCAGTAATTAAGAGCAGTAAACAATTTAATATATTGAGTTAATATACAAGTAAATATGTTTACTTTGCATATGGGTAAAATGCATAAACATAGACATAAAAATAAATGTTCAATAAAACTATTACATGTAAAAATGTTGTGCAGTTTGTCTTCATTGCGATATAATTTTCGTATTAGTGAATAGACATGTATGCTCCATGCATATATTGCAGTTTATTGGAAAATATAAACTCTAGTCTCCCATATATGGAAATGCATAATTTAATATATTGCATTATATTCTCCAATATATTGTCACATATTTTTGTTTTCTAAGGGTGTGTTAAATGGCATGACACATTGTGTCTTAATTATATTTACACATTTTGCAAGCGCTTTCATCCAAAACACAATTGTGAAAGCAGGGTCATTCTGTCCCTGTAGCAGTTGGGCTCTAAACGTCTTACTCAAAGGCCCAGCAGTGACACCCTTCGACTGGGCCTGGGATTTTGAACCAGCTATCTTCCAATCACAGGCACAGCATCCTGGAGCACACTGATTAACACTAACAGACTGAAAATTAAGGGAATGTTCGTGTAAGAGAACTGTGTGTGACTGTGATTTCTCTCGCTCCTCAACAATGCAGAGCTGGAAATGACATTAGACACATCACTCAGAATAATGTAGCTACTGGCTATCTTTAAAGCTACATATAAACAGGATGTTTTAAAATGACAGCACACATACAGCAGGTTTGTATGAAGCATTTATTCAAATCTTTAACGAAGAAACATGAATCGGATAGCTGAGACGTTCCTGTGTCAGGATCATGTGTTGCTCTGTGCTGGCCTGTAGTTTGCGTCTACTAGTCTGACAGTGACAAGAAAACAGCCCAAGTAAGCAAAGAATGCACTCAGGATGTAAAGAAGAAGACAGAGAAAAAGGGAGTTGGACTCAGCAGGGGAGAGTATGAAAGCCAGGGGAGGCGGGGCTAAAACAGGAAGTGACCAGCCAGCGTGGGTCTACTTCCTGTGCATCCAGACCTGACTGGAGTCAGGAGTAACAAGAGACATCTGTGCTGTAAACATTGCTCTTATGTTTCCAGCATGTTTCTCACATCAGTCAGTTTAAATAATGTGCCATTTAATGCAGAATTAAACATTTCCAGTTTCTTACCCTAAGTTAACTTGTGATTAAAAAACCCTAAAATGTATAGTTTTTAAAAATCTAAAATAAAAAACATGTTAGTACATCGATCTAAGAATGTACAAAAGAGAAAAGTTATAAATTTGATAAAAGACTATGTGTTGTGAAAAGACCTGCCTTTACCAGTTAATGTGCAATGCCCGAGTACATTCCGCATGTTTAACACCAGGTGGCGACCTTCTTACGGAAACAGCGACGTGTTCGAGAAACACGAGAGGGATGCAGTGCAGGCACCTTGTTCTCCGCTTGGCATCAGCACCACTAGGTCTCTTTAAAGGCACGATGAGAAGATAATGAGGCAGCAGAGTAATGATCAAGCCCAGAAAGGCAAAGGGGTCAAGGCAGTGAGGCCAAGTTAGAGTCGAGAGGCCGGACGTCCTCCTCCCAACTCTGATTCAGGCAAACTGCTCCTCTTCCTCATCTTCCTCATAGTAACGGTTCCTCTTAATCAGCTCCTCCACAGACAGATGCTCCCCAGCCTCGTCCACCTCTTCTCCATCCCCAGACTCGACTTCCTGAGACCCCCGCTTGTGCCAGCTATCGCTCAGGCCCCCGGGACAGACGCTTTGGCACATTTCGAACGCCGGCTGCTCTCGTCTTCCTTCTTCGGGGAGGTCCACCATTGGCGTGAAAACTTCGTCATCCTTCTGCTCCGCCTCTTCCAGCTCGGCTTCCTCATCTGCATTGTCTGAGGCACCTTCTTCCCTGCTGTGGGGCGTGGCTGTGGGTGATCCCGTTTCAGGTGAGCCCTGCCTCTCCGGCAGTCCTCCTTGTGGGCGCTGGGGCTCTCTGGGGGCAGAGGCGGGGGAGGGACTGGGCCTAGCCAGGGAAAAGGGCTGGCTACGCTCCTTCAGGGAAGAGCACCGGCGCAGGTTAGCGAGCTCCGCACGTTCGGGGCTTTGTGTCGACAGGGCCTCCTTGGCGCTGGTCTCGGGGGGCCACTTGGCTCGATTGGGCCTCACGGCGCCCTCCTCCACAGCTGTTCCACCTCCACCCGGAACCTTCTCACCCTCGGCAGATGGTGGCCAGGAAACCTTGAGCCGTCGTGTCTCCAGAGCTCTGTCTGGGCCCAGCTGGTCTGGCTCGGGGACCGTCTGGGCACGCGTCTCCAGGGATGCGGCCAAGACATTGACCTTGGCCAGAGGTGACTCCTCTACCATCGGGCTTGTCAGAGTGTCCTCAGACTTCACAAGCTCCTCCTTCTCAGCAGTTTCCTCATCACCTCCCTCGCTGAGGGGGGCCCACAGCTCCTTGTGAGGTCTGTGACCAAAACCCTCGTCATAGTTGCCCTTGGCCTTAAACAGCTGGTTGAAATGAGGCTTGCAGTAAACGCTGCTGTGCAGGGAGGCGTAGTTCCCAAGACTGGCCACCAGAGGGCGACAAAGAAAAACAAAATGTTAGACCCATGCGATTCCTCTCCCAGAAAAATGACTATGCAGCGATCTGTACCTCCCATACCTGAGTTTGGTGTTGCAGTGGGAGCAGCGGAAACACGCGCTGTGGTAGATCTGCTGAGCGGCCACCAGTCTCTCCAGCGGATACACCGTCTTCAGGCAGCTCACACAGGTCTCCCACGCGGCCGACTGAAACTTCTACACACAGACACTCTGTTAATGACATGCAACCTGATGCCCGCTCCACTTGAGTGTTTAACTTAGGCTGTAAAAGGCACACAGGACCGTGGGAGTGTGAGAGGACTTACCCTGGGTGTCCGGGGTTGGCTGTGGTCATGTGACAGACCCAGACCCAGCAGGGAGCCGGTACTGTAGTCGCACACGGCTGCAGAAGCTCCTGAAAAACAGGAAACGACTGCCGTAGGCGACGCCCAGACACAGATAGGAGGATGTGCGACACTCCTCTTCCCCAGGCACCCCCGACACTCACCGGTGCTGCTATCGATGGCGGAGCAGGCCCTGCTGACGGGGCCAGAGGTCGCGTCCTGAGGGAGGTGGGGAGGGTCTGTTAGCATATGTATTAGCCCGCATACACACACTTAAATCCTGAGCACACTGGGCCCTCGGCTGCCCAAGTAAACCTGCTAATGGCGTAACATTCAGTGGTCATGTGACCTGGATTCTCACCGTGTTGGTGGAGTCGGGGGGGACGTTCTCCTTCTGTTTTGCGGCATGGATGCGGAGCTCAGGCTCCACTGGGTCGCTCTGCAGACACGGGGGACAAACCAAAGACGGGTCAGGGACAGGACATGTCAAGGAGGAATCTAGAACAAATCGGGGACATTTTATGAATCACATCAGGACACATGAAGGACGACCCAATTGTAAACACCCTGTGCAGTTTCAGTAATGCAGAGCAATACGGTTACTGAGCTGTGGATGTTAGACTGGTCCCGAGACACATGGTCATGTGACACACGGATATAAAAGCAGTCCAGCCACTCACGTTTTGCCCGGAGGATGATGGGGCCTGCTTGGACAAAGCTGCCTGGTACTTGGCCATCCTGTCCCGCAGAGGCGTGCTCTCCAGGCGGTTGGGGGACACCGGCCGCTCCAGGAGGCCTGGGGGGGAGGGGCATGCATACTTAAAGTGCTTCCGGTGTAACTCCCCCCTGTCGCCTCCTCTGTGCCCCCTCGTACCCTAACCTTCATACCTTTGTCCTCCAGGTGATCCATGTCCTCTGAGAAGATGCTGCTTACGCTAGTCTTCACAGGTTCTTTGGACACCTGGCCAGAGAAGAAAGACACCATCAGTGAGGACTGATGGCAGTAGTTTAATACCAGCCTCACGCCGCTTGTACTCCACGTGCCACGTCCATCCCACCTCCGCACCAGAACATTCCAGCGTGGAGAGCCACCAGCTACGTGAAGCTCAGCATTCACCCTTTTCCTATTTTACCCTTCCTGCCAAAATCCTGCCGTTTCTCACACCTAAGGGAGTCTTTATGTGCTCAGCGATGCGAATTGGAGCTTGGAGTTTACAGCGATTTGGTCCTGCTGGATTTCCTGGCATCGCTCAAATACACTAGTGTGGCACGAGATTTATAAGTAAAGGAATACAAGCCACTTCCTGGGGTAAATCTCGGGGGAGGCGTAGGGGGTGGGGAACCAGGCCGGGGGTGAAGCCAGCTGTCTGGCCTCCGGGAGCAGAGCAACAGAGCTGATGCCAATGGTGGGTAAGCCTCTTAGCAGGCCAGCAGCTGGTGTGTTTGTGTGGCATGGCATTAATCACTGCTGGCTGTGCACAGGGGGGATAATAGCGACCTCTGCAGGTGAAGTACAGCTCACAGGGGCTTGGGCACCAGAGTGACACCCTCTGCTCTCCATAGCATGAGCTCCTGGCCTGCAAGAAGGAGAGGCTCCTAGTCCAAACTGGAGCATGGGCACAGCCTGATGCACAGCACCCGTTCCCTGGTACCTGCTGAGAGCGATTATACCCACAGAATAAAGGAATGCACCCCCGATTCTACAGGCAGACAGGGGGCCTTGGGGTGGGGGGGCTTGCTAATAAACGTCCAACTAGGGCTGGATTAAAAGTAAGGGGTGCTGGTCTTGCTCCATCGACACACATGGCTCTGGGGTGTGAGGCAAGAGCGCCACCCACTGGCCAGCTGCACCACTGGGCTTGGCTTCTACAGGTTAAAATATGTGCTCAGAAATAGCTAAAGGTCCTGTGAAGAGTTAACTGGTCGGACTCGCTTTGTGTGACTCTATTCACCCAAAATGCATTTCCTGAGGGGGTGTTTAGCAACTCTAAAGTTAAAAGGCCAGATTGTATGCGGACAGTGGGAGAACATGATAATGATTTTAGAAATGAGGAGATAAGGTAGCCCTTCACAGACTTCACAGTCCTCCGCGACTTTAAACATGTTGTTTGGGATCCATTATCTGTTATTTAAGTGTAATGCAACATCTTAGCCCATTCTAGCACGTCCCAGTCAGGGCGCTGCAGGTTGTGGAGGAAAATGAGATACAGAATGTAGCACAAAGGGTTTCAGCGGAGAGGTGTAACCCGACACTGGCGTGACACACACGCGCCGCTCGGGGAACGGCCTGGGTAGCCCCGCCCCACGGCCCTCGGGCACTCGGATTACGCGATAAGCCAGCTGCTTTCCAGCAAGCTGTTGCATGTAGCTGACAGGACAGCACAGGACAGGCCTGGGGGGGGAGCGAGGTGATCGAGCGGGCAAGCGGAGGGTGGCTCATTCCGCCCGAAGGCTCAGGCAAAAAAAAAAAAAAAAAGCAGCGGAGAAAGAAAGAAAGGGTAAGAGATGGAGGAGGGGGTGAGAGGAGGGAGAGAGAGTGGGAGGGAGAGAGAAAGGGAGGGAGAGAAGGAAAGAGGGAAAACGAGAGGGAGAGAAAGGGAGAGGGAGAAAGTAAGAAGGAGAAAGGGGGAAGAGAGAATAGGAAAGAGAGGGAGGGAGACAAAGAGGGAAGGAGAAGAAGAGAGAGGGAGAAGGGGGAAAAAGGGAGGCTTTGATGGAACAGAAGAATGGAGTGTAAGAGGAGCTGGGCTGGGGGCGCATACCTCTCCTATCACATCATCCCTGCTCCAGGTGTCCACAGGGGGGTGTGCATCTGTATGTATGAGTGTGTCTGACTGTAGCGTGAGAGTGTAGCCCACATGTGTGAGCATGTCTGTACACTCTCAGCAGGCAGAGCTTCAACTGGCCTCACCCTCCTTTCTGCCCTTAAGCTACGTGCAGCATTTCCTGTCAGCTGACAAAGGTCACATGACTCTGAAAGGCTAGGAGAGCGTCACAGACGCCGGTCCGCACCGCCAACCGCGACTGCGGTACTCCAGAGGAACCATGACCAAGGCCTTCAAACCCTATTACACAATCTGACCTCACCCATGTTCTGCTTCCATCCTGTCATGAGGTTGCATTTCAGTGCATCTAAACACGCTCTGGGAACACGGAGCATCTATGACATGCCACATGTTACACATGCCCACGTGACCCATACATACCATCCTGCTTTCCCACTCAAAGGGTGTTGACGTGTCACGTTACGTGTGTAGGAGAACACGGCTAAAAGGACACGCTACACATACATGTCCTCAGCGCCATACCTGACAGAGTGAGAGAGGTTTACGGGTCAGGGTTAGGGAGGAGGGAGGGTCAGGAACTCACCCTGTTCGGCGTGCCCCCCCCCCTCTCAAACATCATCTTCAGGCTGTTGAGCGGCACGCTAGGCTTCTCGGCAGGGGAGCTGGGTACCACGGGGGTCCGGCTGGCACCTGCCACCACCTGTGCCCACTGCTGGGCTCTCTCCATGAAGATCTCCTCCTCCTCCGGGTCGTGTCGGGCTCTCTGAGGTGAGGCTGGGGGTGGTGACTCTGCACGGGGGATCTCCTCCCAGTGCCTCCTGAGCACACTTAGGTTACCACCGTGGACGCTGGGGGAGAGGCTGTCCACCACCTGCGGGCAGAAAGCAGGAATTATGGCTGTGCGGGCACTGGCACCCGCTGCCAACCAGCAGGTCGGACGGTTCATACAACGATTCAGTTGAGAACTGAAATGCAGAATCGGGAATGTGGCATCAGGAGTGCAGTGTGTGCAGTGTGGGATTGGGAATGCGGCATCAGGAGTGCAGTGTGTGCAGTGTGTGCAGTGTGGGATTGGGAATGCGGTGCCGGGAACGCAGGATTAGGAATGCAGTGTCTGGAATGCAGGATTGGAAAAGCTGAGTTGAGAATGGACTGGGAACAGAGTGTCGGAAATGCTGCGTCTGGAACATGAGGTTGGGAACACAGTGTCGAGAATGCAGGATGGGGAATGCAGTTTCTGGAATGTGAAGTCGGGAATGCTGGGTCGGGAACGAAGGACTGGGAACGCAGCGGCGAAACACAGAGTTGAGAACATGGAGTTGGGAACGTGAAGCTGAGAATGCATATGAAGGCTGGGAACAAAGGACTCTAGGTAGGGAACAAAGGACTGAGAACGCCGCGTTGGAACACAGATTTGGGAACATGAAATTTGGAATGTGCAGTTGGGAACGCAGAATAGGAACGAGGTGTCAGGAATGCAGCTTCAGGAACATGGAGTTGGAACGCTGGGTCAGGAATGCGGCATCGAGAACGCTGGGTCTCACTTTATCAGGGGAAAAAAATGAACAACCAGGTTACAGAATCGCCAAGGAAGCTTTGCCCCTCATCGGGTTCGATTGTTTTAGCGGATGAATGACAACACAGAACCCAACAGGGGGTGCAGAAGGAAAGGGAGCCATGGCTGCTTAGAAGGCATCACACCTCATCTTGCCATCATCATCCGAAACTCCCTGCGCCGTCATGCGAACAGCACAATCTGGGCGATTCTCGCAAACAGAACACAAAGCCCCAGGGGAGAAAGACGACACAGGCGTGGGGCAAGAAACCTGCAATCCTGAGGACCTTACTAATCAGAAACCTGCCCACTGGTCGGAAACCTGAATTTCTGAGGACCTCGTTGATCGTAAAGCTACATATTTGAGGACCTCAGTGCGTATCTGAAGACCTGCAGTCCCATAAAGCATTTCCAAACAGCAGCAGACCCTACTAAAGCAGCGAGCAACGTACTGGAAATAAAAGCAACAGATCATCTCCACACTGACCCTGTCTATTCAACAGTTTGCCATCCATTCCACCGACCTCACAGATGTGTCACCTTCGCAATTTCCCCACACTCTTCCGTGGGTTTAATGAGAACCATTGCAGTTTGTTCCAGAAACCCTCCTCCCCAAGTCATATTTCGGCAATTCTACAGGACAAGGTGGCCCCACAAGAACGAAACACAGGCTGGTATGAGCAGGTCTACACATGCCTGTCTTCACCAGCAAAGAACAGGACACAACATGACAGCAAACACAGCAAGCGGTCAAAGAGAGCTCAGCTTTTAAAGAGAAGTACGAGACCTGGCAGAGTCGCGGAGGCACCGGCGTCCTGCTCCGTCCGCCTCCGTGGAAATGAGCAAAGACCTGCCAGATGTTTGCAGTTAGGGAAGGACTGTGGGATGGCTCGCCCACCCCCCAGAGCCGTGGGGGGGAGGGGGGAGGGGAGGAGGAAGCGCAGAAAAAACAGGAACAAAGCAGGAAATGATACATTTTGGGGAAACTTTTAACCCTTCGCTGCCCAAGACCTGAACTGTAATGGACTTTTGTCAAAGAGAGAGTGAAAAAGGAAGTTGGCATTAGGTTCTCCATGGTGACAAACACTTTGAGTGGGAAGTAGTAGGTCCAGATCTCCAGGGAGAAGGAGTTCCGTTCCCACACCTTCTGAGAGCAGCCCCATGCGTACAGTGACCGGGGGTGGGGTGGGGGGGTGTTATATGACGCTGGAGTTCTGGCTTTCTAGGATGCAAATGCTTTAAAGGCAGAGGCCCGACTTCTGAATGGGCCCCTGTGTGTGGACAGCATGCGACTCTCAGCATGTTTGCCTAGAAGCAAATTCAAAAGCTATAAAGGTCGGGTGCGAGTGGGGGGGCGGACCCAGCTGCTGCATGATGGTCCTCTGACGGGTGACAGGATGCGCAGAGAGACAATCACACACTTGTCTCACTCCCAAGACCTCCAACATGGAGGGTGCGTGGTTAATAAGACAGAAGCACTGAACCATTTACTGAGCAGGCCCTAACCCTACAACACACACCTGGTACTTTAAACCAACAGCCTCAGAACATAAGAGAAGCATTCAGGCAGGACCTCGTCCCTGCAATGCATCCAGGGCACCAGGAGCTGGTATCTGCAAGCTGCCTCCTGCTGGCTGCCCCTCCATCCTGGACCAGCACGCAGTTACTATCGCTAATGCTAACCTACATGGATTACCTGCAGATTAGGGAGCCTAAGCGAGGATCAGGGATTGCAAGGGGACACTCCGCCCTCAGTGCACAGCCACGGTCACATGACCCTCGTCATGCTGACAGATATCTCTCTGCTGTTGTCTAAAGGCTTCATGAGGATGAGTTTACCTTGTGAAACAACTTTCACTGGTTCCCCTTATTTGAATTTTTCCGAACTGCATTCAATTCTGCCGCATCTTTTATGGCACGATGGTCTCTGCCTGTCATCTTAGCAGCGTCAAGATATTAACAGTTCCAGTCTTCTGCTCTGCAGTGAAATCTGTCTTGCGTGCCAATATGACAGGTTTGTTAATAAATTGGATGCAGGTAACTGTCATCAAAGTTCCTCAGAGGGAAGATACTATGAAAGATCAGCAGGAAATCTTTTTGCATAACAGTGTGGCACAGGCTGTGCTGCGGTTTGGAAATTCCTTTGATTCCTAAAACACAGGCTGTATTGTAACTAACACATAAACAGTTTGTGGAAAAGGAAAGCAAACAGATAACAGGCAAATCCTTTTAAACTATAAAATATATTGCATACATGCAGGATGGTCTGTTAATCATTTTAATGTTCGTGTAAAACTCCAGGAAAGTCCAGAAAATTGGAATAAACAAATATAAATCTATGCAGGAACAAAATTTATGCAGGAAATGACTAAGATTGAAAAAATGACTGCTTATGGTTTGAGTTTGAGAAAAGAGGTTTGCTCGCTTGAGGCCAGATCAGACTGGTGTGTGAGGTGCCCGTGTGACTGACCCCGCCTCCCTTCCCAGCATGCCGTGTTCCCAGTGTTCCCGTCTGAGCGATACTCACTGCCTTCTTCTTGTCCCAGTTCACCTCTTCTGCAGCCTTTTGGTATCTGAGGTATTAAACAGAAGAAATAGGGAAGAGCTGAAAACAGGAAGAGTCCCTGAAGACCTGACAGGACTGTGCCCTAATCCAGCCCCCCCCAGCCCCGCCCCACCGCCACACAAAGCTCCGCCCCCATAATCCCATTCTGAAGCCAGAGGACCACAAGCTGTTGTAAGGCCGTCTGGTTCTTAAATCACCTGCCTAAAGACATTTATCTTGCTGCTTGCTGTGTCCCAATCAGTGCTGTCCTCTGCTGGACTGCAACAGTACAACAAGCACTTCAGCAAAAATGCAGTTAAAAAGGAAAAATGGAGCTCCTATTTTGCATATACAGAGCCTGCTTTGGCTGCCTAAAGTGTTTGGTTACGTGCATGACGCAAACCAGGTGAGCAGGTGGTGCTGTCTTTCTGCACCATATCCTGTCGGTTACTGTTAGGAAAGCTATGCCATCGTGGGGGGGGCTGGATCACTATTAAAGATCAGGAGAGTGAAACTGGTGCAGTCCAGGATCTGGCACCAGCATTTAAAGAATCAGCCACATGGTGGTGAGCTATAGTCTTCTTAACATCTCAGTGATTTCCATGTCACACGCAGCAGCTTTATAATCAAACTGAGGCTGGCAATCAGAGGCAGGGCAGGAGGGGTCCTAAGGCCTGCTGGGGCTCAGAGGCAGGGCGGAAGGGCCTCAGAGGCAGGGCGGAAGGGCCTCAGAGGCAGGGCGGAAGGGGCCCCGAGGCCTGCTGGGGCTCAGAGGCAGGGTGGAAGGGGCCCCGAGGCCTGCTGGGGCTCAGAGGCAGGGTGGAAGGGGCCCCGAGGCCTGCTGGGGCTGAGCGTCCAGGGGGCAGGTGCCCCAGGGCCTTCTGAGACATTAGTGAGGCGAGTGTGAGGTCATAGACGAGAAGGCAATTAGAGGAGACGCACTTGGTGAAGCGGTCGGCGATGGCGCTGCTCCTCCCCCTCACGCCCACCAGGGACATCTCCTTGGCGGTGACTCGCAGTGACTGTGCACCCCACTGCCGGCGGCTAAACGGACTGGCCGTCATCTCTGCAGTTCCAGGGCCTGGACACACGGGGAGCAGAGGGGCACTGTTACCATTATGGAAGGGTGGGGCTGAGAAGCCTGCAGAGGTGGGGCACTAACGGCCGTTCTTTAATAACAAAGCCAGCAGTACCCAGAATGCACCTCAGGCAAGCAAACGGCAGGGTGTCCTCCCTGACCCTGTGACCACCACTCAAGCCACTCCTCTGTCACCACACCCATCTGTCACCACACTTAATATTAAACAAACACCCTCCTTATTTAGGAGAAGCTGAAGCAGCATGTTCTGCTAACCAGTTAACTAGCTACCATCTTCTGTCTATACACACCAACAGTAACGTTGCATGTGACCATGAAGCGATGGTGTCGCCAAAGTGACCTTTTGAGTGGAGCCTCAGAAATGAGAAACCCACGCCTGGCAGCTGCAGTGACCCTGGGGAGACACTGGGGAGGCAGACTGCAAACTGGGATTGGCGGGACATGCGGCTTAGAGGCACTGCAAACACAGACTGCAGTGGAACCCAACACAGCCTGTGTCGACACAGGCGGCCCCGAACGGACCAGGGATCCGCTCCTGACATCACGCAGAGTTTCCAGGACGTTACGCCCCCCCAGGAATCAGGCCGCGCTTCCTGCCGCATGGGTCTCCATGTCCAGGGAAGTTTTATGGGCACAAGGAATGTTTTCATTTTCCCCTCTCCCTGGAAATCTTCCCAGAATCACAAAAAGGCAGATTCCTTTGAAAGAAAATGTTTGCATGTCCAGGAATGGGGGGGTCTATCTACCTACTTTTATCCTGTCCCGTCGTGCAAATCTATGGAGAGAGATTAGTCTCAATTTTATTTGCAAATGCGTGTTGCACAATCCATGTGTAAGGCACACTTCTCAAATGGGTTTCATTATCCACACACAAATACCTCTCCTATCTTGACACGTACCCATTCAATATGCTGGTTTCTGCCACCTTTATCCATTCCATTGAGCAAAGTCAGCAGTGCGCCGATTAACTGAGAAGCTGACTAATTTGCAGGAAACAAGTCGAGATAAAGTGATTGTGTCTGGATTTCAGACACATTAGCGCCCCCTAGCGCCACCGGAACGACGAGTCGATCAGCAGCTAAGTGCATGTGGATCGGGCTTCATGATCCACAAATGCACTTTTAAGCTTTCACAAACCGGTCGTACATTTTAAAGCATACTGTCGCAAAAACACACACAGGCAAATTGTAAGGAATCTGTACAAACAGAAAGTTTGTTCAGGCAAATGTTTATACAAGTGTGCAGATCATCCCACATTTTTCAAATTAAAATTTACAAGACAAGGTGAGAGATATTTATGGGTGGATCGTAAAACACATTTGTGAAGCGTCTGTCAGGGATGGATTGCATTTATGATTAATATTGAGACTAATCCCTCTCCGTACAAATCCAGCCCCATATACGTCATCACAGCAGTTGCAGTAGAAGCACAGTCAGCATGCCTGGCCAGACACACCAGTACAAAGCCACAGGCCACCAAAGTGTGCCACGCCTGCCTGGAGGGGGCGTCAGCCTGACTCTACTGCGCTAAACCTGAAATGGCTACATGACACCACCTTGTGGACTTAGCATTTGTATCATGCAAGGTTGGGCTCAGGTGTGGTGCCATTTGGGAAGGCGAGGGGTGTCTTACAGAGGACAGACGTCCCTAAAAACCCACCAATCAGGGAAACATGGTCACACAGGTCAGTGTGGTGCAGGAGGGACACGCTACACACTACACGCTAACAGACATGGCTGATGATGAACCAAATCATAAAAAGGATACATTTCAGAAAAGTAGCCCCCGCTTTGTGCTGCTAATTAACAGCCCCTCCATCTAATTAAGAGCACCCTGCCCCTGTTATTGGACAAACCATGCCTGGTGATTTTTATATCCGACAGCAGGAAAGCTGAGCAGTTGAGCACCATGGAACGAGTAAACGAGTGTGAACTGGGGACAGCTGCACAGAGCGCCCCCCCCCCCCCCCCCCCCCAGCTGAGCTCCTATAGGCAGGCCATCTACGTAAGCAGCCCACATTAACAGCACTGGGATGATAATCACATCTGGCAGCAAACCCATCACAAGCCAGCTTGCCTTCTGATGTCCGCTGACAGACCCTGACACTGCTTTTTGACCTTGGATTCCTGGCCCTTTACCTGAAGCAAAGCTCATCACCACAATGGCACCTGTGTGTCATAGATAATGGAACAGAGTATTTCTTCACCATCCAGTGGAAACTATACAGATTTAGCAGAGTTGTAGACTGCAGCCAGTGTATAAATGAATATTGTAACCACACTACAGACTATTACTGCAGCCAATCTAGAGATTAATACTGGAGACACTATTACTGCAGTCATCAGCCAGAGTAAACACTAATATTCCAGTTGTTATACGGGCTAATACTCTGTTGAGATTAATATTCCAGTCATAGTATAAACTCTGTGTAACTTGATATTCTAGACCAACATGTTCACCACAAGTTATTCGTCTCAGCTTAGAGCACCAGAAACAGGGAGTGTCAGTGACTGCAGCTGCCCCAAGTTCATTCTGCTGGAGCCCTTTTTGTCCTGAAGTGGAAAATGTTTGATGAAGCCCCTGCCAAACTTACCTTTGGTTTTAGTTAGGGATCTGCCTTTGTCGTTTAACTCTTGGTGCTTCTCTTTCAGGCGTGTGGGGCTGTGAGTCTTTGTGGCTTATCGTCTCTCCCACAAATCCCAGGCTCCAGATTCTCTTCCTTCCACGGTGTGCTAGTCCTTCAGGGCAGCTCAGTAACAGTCAGCACACTCAGTCAGCCTGTATATGTGTGTGGGACTGGAGGAGGCGGGGTCAACTGGTCATGTGACTCAGTGCACCAATGATGAAAGAGTGCTGCTTTTCACCTGCCAGGTGTGCCCAGTCATCCAAATGTGTCTCTGCTCTTCCCAGTTCTCTGTAAAGCGAGCTCATGGGAGGCAAGTACACTTGTGGGTGGGTCAGTGTGTAAGTCACTGTCTGGTTTCTGGGAACAGTGGAAACTCCCTCCAGCCTCCGAAGAAAGAGAGGTTCCCACTCGAGATCTCAAGATGAGTCATATTTAACAGGATGAAGGAAACATCATTCACTCGCTCATGTGAAGAAAAATACTGGTTCAGCACTCTTATCCACAAGGGGTCAAGAGCTGGATGCCATCAATGTCCCCAATTAAGGCCACTTAAAATTTATAAATTGTTTTACATGACTCAAACTTCTAAAATATTGGTGAGTAGGGGATTTTATATTTTATATTTTTAGCGAAAA
>JAODJU010000038.1:800554-825377 GCA_026776725.1 Gnathonemus echidnorhynchus
TAAAAAAAATCGAGGCGGCACCAAAAAATTGAGGCGGGCGGCCATGTAAAACAATTTATTAATTTTAAGTGGCCTAAGCCACCACAGCGAGGGCTCAGTCTCAACACCTCGCTTATAATGCCAGATGGGCACAAATACATCAAAAAGTAACTTGTCGTAAATACTTGTTCATAAAAGGTAACAAGACAAAATACAAAATACTGGTGTGAGCAATGTATTTAACTGAAATACAAGTAATTTGTAATTTGAAAATACAAAAATGCATCTATAGTAACGGTACACAACAAATGCGTGTACAGAACAGCCCTAGTAATGTGTAATAATTACACAAATTACAGCTTTCCCTAACTTTAAAGGGAATAATAATTTTGTGATTTACATATCTTATAGTGTCAATGAAAAATGACTTTTGTTACATTAATAACGCGATGTCGCGAATCTGCATTACAGAACCGCGTTATGGAACCACGAAGGTGTGTATGGCGGTTACCGTCTCAGGTTCAGGAGTCCTGCACCCTTAATTTATTCCCAGTGTTTCGCACAGAATCAGTGGCGGTGGCTGGCAGGGGTGCCCGGTGGGCGCGTGTGCACCCGCAGGGAGGCACATCGAGGGTTTTAAAAATTAATTATCATAATGCCTAAATTTCCCGCTTTGTCCGACAGTAGGGTGTTTAACACGCACAAACTCTAAAAATACTCCGATGTTTAATTGCTACAAATTAATTTTGTTCTTAGGAACAAAAGTAGCTAGCCTCATTTAACGCTACTGAAGACTTCCATATATGACAAACCAAATGATGCCACTGCCTGAGCTCGAGTGTTGAAATTAACTAGAATGGAAAGTTCTAAAACACAGTACAGCTATTTACTAACTGCTCTGTTTTTATGTCCTATAATAACATCAGGTGAGCAATATCTAATTGTATATCTTGTGTATCATACTTTACCTTAAGGCAATTTGCACCGAGCACCAAAGTGTTTTTAATTAATTTCCGTGGATTACTGATCATCAGAAAAACTAAGCAACGAGCACGCGAGGCCCAATGAGGCATGTCACGTGATTTACTTGCATCTGGCTAAAGATAGGTGATAGGCTGTATTTAAAAGTCTGTAAGCCTGGTGAGGAAGGTTCTTAAAATAAGAGAAAATAAAGAAAACGACGTATTTTATTAAATATTTTATATGTTTAAAATACATAAAATATGATCTCTTAAAGTATTTTGTTACAAATTAAATCAGATTTTTTTCCATCCAGCAAAATACAATTTAAAAGATACTCAAAAGTAACTCAATACATATTTAAATACATTTATTTGAAATACTGCACTTCTCTGGCCTATGAAATCTGTAAGTACATGGTTCACAGGCTGAAAAACATCTGAACCTTTTACAGTAAAACTTCAATGGCATTTCCCAGAGGAAAGGCTGTGCTCACACAATGCCCTTCCCTGCGCTCGCAGGAAATGGCACAGAGGTCATGTAGGATGAGTCATTGCTACAATGAACATAACAGATGTTGGGGTACCTGCAGACACAGGTAGAGCAGACGGGCTGCCCTTCCCATCTACGTGCTCGTAGGCGTCTGAGGTGACATCACTCTGATATGATCTGCTGCTACATTCCTTTTTTGGTGGAAAATCCCATGACAGCTTGGTGAACTGAGGATTACGCAACCAGCCCCAGCAGTTTGAGTTAGTAGGAACAGGAGTTGGAGCTGAGCTGTAACTGTTATGAACCTGAAAAGAACACATCACTTAAACTCAAGAAGGGTCCCTCAAAGAGGATTCTGGGAAGGGTGGATGTCTCTGGGGTCCCTCACAGGGAACTCTGTAACCCTGGAGTTCTGCTTGTTTCTGTGTTCTGTCACAGGGAACTTTGGATGGTATGATTAACTCTGGGGTCTCTCACAGGGAATTCTGGGAGTTGTGGTTGTCTCCGGCCAGTATAGGTATTGCAGCCACCTGCTGAAGAAGCTATGGCTTAACTGTGAGCCAAAAGCCTGAAATAACATGGTGGAACTGCAAAGCAAAGTGAGAAGCCTGACCAAGCAGATGCAGGAGAAGCAGCATCCATCTTTAGCAATGATGTATGTCGTCCAGCCAGCCTATCAAACTCTTTGGAGTGACATGAGAGAAAAGCGCAGGGCACCATTATCTGTGGGTAATGTTCTGTGCCAGATGGGAATCTGTGTTTGACAAAAGCAAACATGAAAGTGGAGCATCAGAGCCTGGAAATGTACTTTCACTGTCAAGGGACTGATGCTACTGTATGTATTGAATAAGAGGGTTGTTTAAGGGTACATATGAGAGTACTGTTTAAGGGAACATATCAGAGTACTGTTTAAGGGTAGATACCAGAGTACTGTTTAAGGGTACATATGTGAGGGCTGTTTAAGGGTACATATGGGCAACATGGGGCATGGGCAGCCACCCAGGGCTGGGGGCGGAATGGGGTGCCCACACAAAGGAAAAACAAATGTAATCGGCGATTGGTTTTCTATTGCTCATTTGCACATCACGTATATAATATTATGTCATCGCGTGGGTCAATTAACCTTGTGGGACTGGATGCCCTGATTCTGGTTTATGAGCTAGGCAGGCTACTGCTCAGACGTAGGAGATGGGGATGGGGGTAGGTTGAGAGGAGAGTGGGAATCTATCAAATAGTACACCTCTAACTTGTACAGAACTGATGCAATGAGTAAAACCAGTCATATAAAGGTATGCAGCTATTAAATATCATTATGAGTACTAGACATGTAATGAAATAGGCTTATATCACACTAGTATTTTTGTTAGCCAATAATAATAAGTTTTATTTGTACAGTGCCTTTGAAACACTCAAGGACAATAATTCGATGCTCTTTTTTAAAAATGTATAGACTACAATTTGTTTCTATTTGCCTTTGTTACTTTTTGGATTTGTATGAATCTTTTTTGTATATGCATGTCTTTCTATTTATATAGTTTTACATTTTACGATTATTAATTTATATCATTCCAAACGTCTTTATAACAATGACAGTGCTGAATGGTGCACTTTTTTATTCGCAGGGCAGATGGGGGTGCGAGATGGTAGGAAATACTGAAGGAAAAGTCCGAACAAGAGGAATCAGGCCTGTATGATGACAGGATCAGCACACATTCACATTCTGTGTGTTAGATTAGATTAGATTGGATTCTTTTAATTGTCATTGTACAAATATACAACGAAATTGTATTGCACCCACATAAAGAAAATATGACTCCTATCTTAAATAAATAAATAAAAAGAGTAATAAATAAGCCTAAATTAAGTAAGTAAAAGAAATTGGTCACGCACATAGTAATTTTAAAAGTTCCAGCCATGTCAAATTCTGCTGGAAGACTGGGAATTGTGTGGATTCTCAGAAGAAAAGAGTACCAGAGGGCTCTTATACTGTTGGGAGGCAGGTACACACAGCACCCGGTAATGAGTTCAAGGTCTCTGTCCCATGAGGGGCCCACAGGTCGCAGTGCAGCAGTGAAGCCCCAAAATGGCTCAGTTTACAGTCAAATGACACAGAATTTGTACAGTCACTTTGCATAACTGGGTGCGGAGGGTACAATTTGAATACATGGCTTGAAGGAGCGGCATCGTCATGAAGAAGCTGGCAGGACTTGTCTTCTCAAAGATCTGTGAGTGAAGGGTGCTCAGCATGTTAACATGTTCAAGGGATTGAAATGTCCTTCTGTTTAAACTTTCTAAGGCCCAAGACACTGAATAATAATGATTACACCTGAATAATATCAGTCAGGTGAAGTTAGGTGTTTCTGAATGGAAACTCCCAAAAATGCAGAGCTGATGAGATCTACCAGGTGAAGCTGAACTATGAGGAACTGCTGGATGAGCAGGAAACCACCCTTGGTCTCAGTGACTTATGTTTGATTAACTGACTTGACCAAATAAACTGTACATTCAATGACACTGGACTGATTTAAATGTCTACTCTGTCTACAATAATATCAGTTACTCCATTAAGCAGCAGCTCAGTATTCATGGCAGACCAGCAGTCCTCCATAAGGAAAACTGACGCATCAGTACATTGTGCAGGCTATAAGAAAAGGGCAAGCAACGACCATTCACCACCTGCAGGACGAGGAGCCAAATCCTACTCCAGGCCACACGGTGGCAGCAGCATGTACCCACATCCTGTTAAGAGTATTTTGAATCTATACTCCCCAATGTAGTGAAGGGCCAGTGAAGCTTCATGAAGCTTTCGGGATGTTCCCCATACTGTGCCGGAATGTGTTTCAAGTCTTCAAACCTTTTTTTTCAAACATAGGGAGACCCCAACTGTATACTACAAGTGTGTCTAGTACTATAAAAATACTATAAGCATTTCTTTCAGTTTGCTTATATGCATTTTCAGTCATTATATCTTCTCAATAAAATATTGTGATGGGGCTTGTGCCCGTAGCTTCCAGAATAAGCTCCTGACGTTTGGAGCAATGCAACCCTGGCCAGTACAATAATGATATGAATAATATGAATATAATAATTTACATTTATTCATCTGGAAGATGTTTGTATCCAAAGTGATTTACAGCAAGTGAAAGTAAACCCAGCCTGGCTCAAAGAACCAACAATGGAACTAATAATATTAATAATAATATAATTATTATTAGTAGTAGTAGTAGTCATATTTTATATATGAATATTCATTCACCTTAATGGGACATAACTCAAAATGTTCCAAAACATCCAAGGATCGCCACTTTGTATGAATGGAATGCGCTGTTCTATGTAATGCAACAATGTATAACAACGTATAACAATGTATATCAATCTGTCCCTCCAACCGCAAAAGAACCCCACGATGCCCAAAGGTTTCATCTCGCTTTTATGAAGCCGACAGGATCCAAACCTATGACACCGCAGGACGAATCGGACGTCATCGGTCACGTAATATTGCATAAACGAAGCAAGCTCCGACTGCCAGCTTCGAGTCGCCGGGCTTCACGGAAGTCTCGGTGTCAGAAAAGGTTTTGAACTCCGAAGCATTAGGGGGCAGTAGCGCGTACCGACACGCCCTTAACGTACGGAGTTGTTCTTGTAGGTATTTTTTATTTCCTTATTTATTGTTTCAGAAAAGCCATAGAGAAAGACAGATGAAAGGTAAATGGCTCGTCTCGCTGGATTTACAGTTTATATTAGTTTATTTTAATTTGAAAGTAGAGTGATGCTCCTCGGGTTATTTCACGTATTTGCTTATCCTGTGTTTCGGGTTTTAATTGGGGTTAATCGGGTTGCTCGCCTGCACCTGATCTACAGTACAGGCGTTAAATCCTGCGAGCAGCGCGCACCTTAAAGGCACTTTGAAGTGCATCCGTAACGCTAAAGAAGTTAAATATATTTTTGACGTGATTTCCTTGGCAAAACGGGGTAAAAATCCTACGTGAAGCCTGTACAGCGTAATTAATTATTCAGATATTTTATTGTTCTGTAACAATATTATTGAACCACTGTGTTACGATGTAAAATAATTTGTTGTATATTTTGGTACAAAATAATATATATAGATATAATTTGTTGTACACCATTAATATGAATATGTATCAGATCTACAAAAAATATATAGGTTGGTTAAGAATATTAGTGATGTGGGTTCAATAATGTCTCGACTTATTTTTTGTAAATTTTAGCTAATTCAGAACACTTAGCATCCAAAGCATGTACTTTAGCAGGTCTAATTTTACATATTTTTAAAAATGAATAATAATTTTGATTCATTCTTGGTGTAATGGATTGAGTGGGTGGCTCTTCTCTCGGTTACCCTTTTGGGCTGCCCCGTGGCTGAAGGGGCTGGGTGGGCAGCTGTATCATCCAGGCTCCCCTTTTCTTGGGAGTGCAGTGTGTGGTTCAGCAGGCTGAGCCACTTCAAGCCTGGTTACAGCAGAATGCCACATGGCTGTGGGCCCTTGAGTAAAGCCCTTAAACCCCCAGCTCTATGGGCAATGCTGCAGGTGGCTGCCCCTCTTAATAATAATTGATACTTTATTCATCCATATGGGGAAATTGACTTTACGCCTCCCCCAGTTTGCTCTTTGTAGAGTAAGCTGTCTGCGAAGGGGAGCCACCTGTTGGGGCGCCCAGGGAGCTGGGGTTTAAGGGCCTTGCTCAAGGACCCACAGACACGCTGAGGCTGGGTTTGAACTGGCGACCTTCTGATTACAGGCACACAGGCTTAGCCCATTGAGCCACACGCTGCCGCCTACATCTGTGTCATCGAGAGCATGATGGGGTCGGCGAAAAGGGAATTTGCCAGTGGGGAGCAATAAAGCGTCATTAAAATAATCTTTACAGTTGAAGTCATAATCGACTGCTGTGTAAAAATGTAAGAATAGAAGCGAACCATACACTGTACTTTGTGTAAATGTGCTCGATAGACATGGAAGAGCAGCCAGCAGAGGGCAGTGTGCCGTTGCAACAGTTGAAGACCAAGCTGATCGACATTCTGAGTGCAGACCCTCACCATCTGCTGCAACATGCTCATTCCTGCGGCCTGCTCAACATGAGGCAGTATAACAGCATCAAAGCCATGAATGACCCATCTGAGAAGGTGTGTGAGGTGCTGGACTGTGTGATCCAGAAGGGGGAAGCTTCCAGCAGGGAGATGTTGAAGATTCTGAGGAAGGCAGACATGCTGGAGACGTTCCCAAAGCTAACGATCCTCAGGAATCTCCGGAAGAACCCCAGAGGTAGGAGCCCCCCCCCGGTCGCTCAGCGTCCTGTGGAGCTCTTCATGGCTGATGGTGGTGCTCTGACCTTCTGCATGTCTCTGGTCCAGGACCCAGAAAGAGCAAAAGAAGAAATGAGGAATGTGAAGAAAATGTGCCCAACAAAAAACTTAAGCGTAAGTGCCCCTGGGGGTGTCAGACGGCCGCATGAAGGTCTTCCTCACAAGGTTTCTACTTACCTTCTCAATAGCTTTGTTTTTGAATTAAACTCATAATATTTTGCAGCTACATAATTCATATACAGGCGCTTGGTTATGATGGTCCATGTTACGATATTTTGACTTTCTGATTCCAATTCCAATGTGTTTTTCATTTTCAGTACATTACTCAATAAATTACATGAGATATTCAACACTTTATTATAAAATGGGCTTTGTGTTAAGACTTTGCTCAATTGTAGGCTAATGTAAATGTTCTAAGCATTTTAATGGCTAGGCTATGATGCTTGTTAGGTTAGGTGTACTGTATTAAAATGCCTTACAATATTTTCGCCTTAGGTTAATCGGATCGTAAAACCCATTATAACCTGGGGAGTGTCTGTACTTTGTAAAAGTGCCTTTGTTTGCTAAATTTACATTTAAAATTCCAGTTCCTTTAATATTCCAGTTCATTGGCTGTAGGACTACAAGTGAGACTAAAGGGATTAAAACACAAAACTAGTCTGGTGTGCAGATTTATTGATCATAGACCCCAGTAATGAGCTCTTTTCTGTGCAAAAATAACATGAGGTTTTGCCATTCATTAGCGGTGGTCTACACCAAAACTATACCACTAATCTTAGTGGTTTTACTTGGTCTTTTTAAATTAATATGGTCTTGACCTTAGTTCACACTGAACCCTAAACAAAACCACCCAGGACCTGCCTAGTTAAAAATGTTACTCGTGCTCAGTATTTAAAGTTATGTCTATAATTTGATATTTCCCTAATGTGGGATGCCTGTAGTTACGTTTCCGGGGAGGTGCGTGTCAGGCTATAGCGTAAGCTATGTGATATGTGATATGCAGCTGCCCATAGCGTAGATTCTACGCAGAAATAAAAATAAGCCTTAACACGCTCCTCTGATATGTGTGAACTTTGTATTAACCTGCTAGATAAACCGGATCAAATTTGTAATAACGCATTTTACTACAAATGTTGTGGTAACCTAGAGGTGTTGCGCATTACGGAAGGTGATAGTGAGCTGACGTGTGATTTGTCGTTTTGGCTGTGTAGCGGAGGAGCTGGTGACAGAGAGACAGCTGATGCGCCTGGCGCTGGGTGTGGGCCACTCCTGGAGGCAGCTGGGCATCCTGGCTCTTGGCCTCTCCAACGTGCAGCTGGACCAGGTGGAGGAGGACAATCGGCGGCATGTGGATCGCGTCTTCGCCATGCTGTGTATCTGGCGCAGGCGAGAACACTTACGGGCGACGGCTGCATACCTGCACCGCGTGCTGTCGCAGGGTGACGTCAGCCTGCCGCCCGAGAGCCTGGATGTCCTCTTGTAGCCCGGATAAATATGCTGAAACTACACGTGCATCTTTGATTGATGTAGCGAGCCTGTTAAATGGGCAGTTAGCAATACTGTTTTTGTTTACATTCCTTTTATACAAAACAAAATATTTTGTTGGCATTACTATATATTTTTGCAACCGGTATCATTGGATATCAAGGACGATGTGGTTTATGGGCACTTTTATTTTCCAAATTTCCAGAAAGATACAAAAATCTGTGTAACCATTCAGTATGACTATGGTCCCCGTGGAATGTTCCAGCTCAAGGCGTCCCGACCAGAGAAGTTGCATGCTTTTCATAATGTAAAGGTCAATAATCATATGGTTTGTCAAGGAAACAAAGATAATTTTTAATTTTCTTTATGAATCATTTTCAGAAAGACTTTTCCCATTCCAGGTCACCACCGTGGATCATCTGTTTCCATTTCTTCCTGTCCTCTACATCATCATCTTACATGTATATAATAATAATCGATACTTTATTGATTAATATGAAATTGTTTTTATGCCTCCCTCAACTTACTCTTTGTAGAGTAAGCTGTCCATGAAGGGCAGCCACCCATAGCAGCACCCAGGGAGCTGGGGGTTAAGTGCCTTGCACAAGGACCTGCTGAGGTTAGGTTTGAACTCCAGTCCACCATTGTTTGCTCAAAGACCTGCTGAGGGTGGGTTTGAACCGGCAACCTTGTGATTAGGCACACAGGCTTAGCCCACTGAGCCACATGCTGCCCCAATACATACATGTACTTATCTAAATGGGGACCTTCTATTCATTTCTATGGGGAAAACCCTAATCCCAGTCAGGACACCCTTAACCCTTGCCCAGCTCTAACTTTAACCAAACAAAATAGAAGACTTTTGGCATTTTAACTTTTTTTACTGCACTTACAGATTTTTATAAAATTGATCCAAATGGCGACCTGAAAAATGTCCCCAAAAGTAAGGAAGTTTCAGGTTTTACCACATTTTGGGGACATTTTGGTCCCCAGATGTGATCCATGAACCCCTCCCCCCTAAACACACACACACACTTCACACCATTTTCAGAAAATCCACAGGTAAAAAAAATGTGGCCAGTGCTCGTTTAGGTAATGAAGTCCAGCTGACGCTGATTAAAATCAGGAAAAGGAGCCAACTGGGAGAGACTGGAGGGAGAGAAAAGCCTCTTGGCTTCCTGAAAGTGAAACTGATAAATGTTTTTATTACTTTGTAGCATCTGTTGACACAAGGCTTGTGATTACTTGCCATAAAAACATGATAATCTATATGATAGTATGGTAATGAGAAATCCAATCCACCACTGTTGTTTAGTTTGTTGCCAGGTTTACTGGAATATGTTTCTTTCTGAATGCAGGAAGCCATGGCTTCATCCTCAGTGTCCACAGGGCAGTCGAGGGATCGCATCAGGCAGTGAGGTGCAGCCCCTGAGAGTTGGCACTGTACACAGAGACTACCGTTTTCTAGAACATTCCATTATTGCAGACTTTCAGATTTTTTTCCACACGAGTGAACGCCTGTATTCTGAAGTTATAGGTTGTGGAAAATTACAGTGTCAAGGGGCGAGTTAACTTGTGGTTATTACATAAAGTGCTGTTGTAACTCAAACAGTGCTGGTGTATTTTGTACAAAATAATCAAATAATGTGTCTCAGGTTTGGGGGGGGGGGGGGGGGGGGACAAAAAGTGTTGTGCAGTATGTGAATATGCATTCCCAGTTTTTTTTTCTGCGTAGTTAATTTCGTACTTAATATTTAAACTCTTCCTAAGAATAATTCTTGTAAAAAAATAAATGTTTGAAAAAAATGTGACGTGTGAGGTGCTTGGGGGGCTGTTATCTGTTTGCACCTAACCTTTCTCCTCTCGGCAAGTATCACGTTGTTTCACCCTGATGTGTTTTCACCCTTGTTCACCCTTGTTCACCCTTGTACCTTTGAGTCATCAGTTTCTGAGGGGGCGGGCTTTGTACAACTGCCGTGCATCTCTTCTCCCCCTCCCCCCGGCGACGTCTGGCTACAGTCGGCTGGGGTTCAGCCTGCATGTAGACCTAAGAGCTGATGATCACCCCGCAAAGGGTCACTCTCCACAGAGTCACTCCAGCAGAGTCACAAAGACGACCAGATATTCTCCTCATGCTTTTGAGGAGACAGGGAGCCATAGATGAGATGTTTTGTTTTTGATGTCTTGAGGTTTCTTCTCACCTGTCCACACCAGTAGGTCTGCCTTCATGCGTGAGCATGGCCCAGGAGTCCCACATAAGTGACACTCCTTCATTTTTCACTCTGGCGGCAATGAAGAGACATCGACAGCTTCACTCTGGTGATATCTGCTCTTCTGCTCTGGGATTGGTCATCTGCAGATTTTGCGCAGATTTTTTTTTGCTGTTATTTCCATTTGCAGTTTTAAAACCTTCTCCAGCCTCAAGGTGTCTGTGGAGGACAGATGGGGTCTCACCCCTATCACATTGGGAAGGTCACCCACCCCTATAGCCAGCAATGGCCCTAAGCCTTGAAGCCCATTTTGTACATGCAGTAATTGATAAGGCTCTGAGTTAACCAGTGACAGTCTTATCCAGCTTTATGGTAACATTTAGATATTTGCTTGTCTGCCGACTCCTTTAAATAGATATTTCATCAGCAGGAATGTATAGCTCTTCCACGTTGAAGGTGTTTGGCTGGGAAGGGCCCCCTGCCTGGCTGGGCTGTTCAGTTTCATGCGTCTCTACACCAAACCCCCCCCCCCCCCCCAATTCTGCATTAATGTGCTTGCCTGCAGTATTATGAAACAGAAATGCGTTTCTCAATAACTCAACACAACCTGATGTTGAACATCTCCCCTACCAATTAATAATTCATAAAAAGGACAGTTTTACAGCCAAGATACAGAAGACATTAAAGCTACTTACTTCCAGTGATTAGTTTTTGCTCAATTAATAATAATAATAATTTTTTAAAAATCTGTTATCTTCTCCAGCCGCATATCAAGTTTGAGATGGCTGATAAACTCAATTTATTTCTGAAGCTTAATATATATCGAAGCAGCTGCTTACCTGGCATCACTAGGACATTTTGCGTATTAAAATTCACATTGAAATAATGCCTGTTATTTGAATCAGTCGACAGATTTTTTGCATTTAAAAAAACCGAAACGCGTATTCGTGAGAAATGCTCCATTGAATAATTTAACAAAAAAAAATCATGCTTAAGATTATGATGGACTTTACTGATGCTAAAAGGCGCCTGCATACATTTTAGACTGTAGTGCACGTGGGGGCTCCTTCTAGGCTGTTTATGAGGGTGGCCGCGCCGCACCATGGCTCTTCTGTGGTTCCGCTTAAAAAAGAAAATAATCCATATTTCGATGTTATTATTTTGACGTGGGGGTCGCTTACGTGTTTACTACGTATTTACTTAGATCCGCCCCTGAAAAAGGCGCGCTATACGTTGCTTTACGCATAAAGGGAACATGCACAAAATAAACCCCGAGTCACCGTAGTTCAGTAAGGCAGCAATACTTTCCGTTCACATTTCATGCGTTATAATAATGATAATGTTCAAAAATGCATTTATTTGTTAGATTTTTTATACATTGTCATAAAATCTGAACGCCGCCTCTGGTCGAGTAGTTTTGTTCGTTATGTGCATAAGTTTAATAACCCACTGAATTAACGTTTAAGGAACAACCTGCCTTTGGCTTTCCAACCAGAAATACACTGTAATGTACACGATGGCGGTGGGGTGTGATAAAAATAACCGGACACTCGGGGCAGAAGCGGACTATAAATGATTTCGGACTGTAAATGAAACTGGACCGCCCGTCTCGGATAGTATATCCCGGGTAATGTCGGAGCTGACCGGCCCATGTAGGACCACCTGGAATCTTTAACTTACATTACCTCCAAAATAGCATCACACCAAGCACTGACCATTGTTTCGCCCTTTATCATCTAAAACGTATCAGCTGGCTGTGGTGATATGGTGATGTTACTGTTGTCGGATATGCAAGCTTGAAGATGCAAACTGACCCGCTTGCATGAAGATAGAATAACGCAAAGAGCAAACATTTATCACATGGACTGAAGTTTTTTCTTTTTTTTTTTTTGGGGGGGGGGGGCAACATATCCTGCAGTCTCGTGCCTTATTCCCTTATCGAAACGTGTGGACCGAGTCCAACTGAGGAGGTGCATGCATGGACACGCTCCGCTCCGCTCGTCTATTGGTTTGCAGTTTTCTTTATACAGCGATCGGGTCGCATCTGGTCAGTCCCCTGAGCTGAATCTGAGCCTCTTTGTATCTCAGCATGAACGGACCGGTCTGCAGCCCCCAGAACGGAGAATGTGAAGGTAAAGTACATACCGGTGTGGCCACACTTACTGTCAGGCATCTGTGTTTATCTGCAGTAGAAACTGATATGATAAATAAATGTTTATATGAATGAAAACTTGAAAGAATGTCAACTTCACTCCTATGCTCGTATGCACATTTGCTTGTCATTGAACATGATACACCCATATTTTGAAACATGTATTTTCTGTCACACAAGCTTCTAAATGTTTCTCTGTACTTCTTGGGAAAGAACGGCAACCTCTTGAGGACACTGCTAAAAAAGGATGATTATAGATCGAAAATGGATAGATGCAAAGGTCAAGAGCGACAGCATTAACGCGACATTTTTACTTGAACCAAGCGAACTTTCCTTATCTGTAGAGCTGGCAAAGGGAGCCTAATGGAAAGATACCAGCCGTTTCCACGACCGCAGGCAAAGCACATGGCAATTATAGGCCATCACTAATTATGTTTGCGTTTCTATGTACGCGTTCGTGAGCGTGAAATAACACTATATATAATGCATTAGATTGACTTTCTGTATAGTAGGTCTATTCAAATAATAAGAATAATAATTATTATTAATAATAATAATACTACTAATAATAATAATTATTATTATTATCATCATCATTATCTTCGACCAAGAACTGGATACATTTATTTTGCCTTATAGTACTTGTGATATAAATAAAATGAGAAAATTGTCCCATAAATGAGTTAGTTCCCCATCTCATATGCAATAGATCATATTATAATAATTTGGATATTTCCTCTAATTGGCTCAAATATGGCAGGAAGCAGGCTGTGTCAGGCACACTCAGAGGACTAAACCTGCCTTTTTGCCCAAGGGAACCCCTGGTTAGAAGAATTTACAGTTTACCCTAAGCCATGATTAAATATGGGACAAATACTGTTTTTGTAATCTAAGGAATTGTCACTAGTTATTAATAGTTATCCATCTGTCCATCTTCCATAACCACTTAACCAGTGAGCCTGCACCATTCCCGGTGAGATCGGGGTACCGGGCAGGGGACACCCTGGATGGGATGCCAGTCCAGTGCATGGCAGTCACACACACCCTGTCGGCAAATGAGAGGCACTGATTAGGATCAGAGCGGCTGCAGAGCTGAAATGGACAGCTCAGATCAGGGTGCAGGATGTGCCTCAGCCTGCAGACCAGTCAGACCAGTACGAGGCACTGATGTGGTGGCCTGCTGGATATGGTTCAGCAGCATCAGTCCAAATTAAAGAAGGAAGCCAGGCTGGTAGCATCACGCAGTAAATTCATGTGGAAAGTGATGACAGTCGTTTTATAACAATATGAGACTCACGCGGTTTCCTCTAACTGGGAATCAATAACCAGAGTAAACATGATCATATTCCATTGTCTCATGGAGCTCTGTGTTCATTCAGATGGTGTCAGCCATCCCAAAAACTGTGTCTCCACAGTGGAGACCCTGAAGAGGGCGATGGGTCTCCAGAACGGGCACCCCCTGACTACAGGTCTGGAGGACCAGGGCGACGGCCAGAGTTTCCTGAAGGAGGCCTTCAGCGTGATCCTGGAGGAGGTTCTGCGCAAAGGGACCAATGTGCAGGAGAAGGTTGGCTGATTGTTTGCTTGACTGTTCTCACTGGTTCCGTCATGTTGGTGCTTGGTGCACTGTGTGTGTTTCCAGGGGCATCTCTGAGCCCCGTTTCTGGCGGTCCCTGCAGGTCTGCGAGTGGCAGGACCCTGCGGAGCTGTCGGCTCTGCTGGACCTGGAGCTGCGGGAGGGGGGGGAGAACCAGCAGCAGCTGCTAAAGCGCGTCCAAGACGTGGCCAGATACAGCGTCAAGACCTGTAAGGTTCCACCAGCCGGTAGCTGCTCGTCTGTGATGCGCGCGGGGTGTGGATTGCTTGTGACGTTCGCGGCGATTCTCTGGGTATACCCATATTAGGCAATTCGTGTTCTGCCTGAACAGGTTTGACCCCTGAATTCCAGTTAATTTGACTAGTTCGATCGCTGCATAATGTGCCTGGCCCACTTTAAGAGGTAGGCCTGGGCATAGTTCAGCAGGACTCGGGCATGGTATACATCTAGTGTGACCACTAACTGTGCCAGAGAACAGAAGACTGGCAGAAGGTCAATGACGCAACTGTCACACACAAGCGCACATGTACAGTATACGTGGACGGAACCTGGAAGGAACGGATCAGGTAGGCTGCGCAGATCGGGTAGAGACAAATATTTTACAAACATTACAAGAAAGGGATCACTTTGGTCTATGGCAGGGGTGCAATATTTGCTGGAAATTTGGGCTGACTATCAAGGAACAGCTGGGTGCAACAGACAAAAAAATGGGTCTTATACGTGCAACACGGTTTATCTAGTATACGGTCATGTGTCGTGGCACCCAAAACAACTCAAAATAAACCACAAATGAGGATGTTAATCATGAACTCCATTCTGTCCTGCGATAGCCCTTTTCTTCCTATGTTTCCTACATCACAAAAATTTGCGCAGTGATGCCAAAACCACGCTCGGGCCTGGAATGTTAAGTGCGATGTGAGCGCAGACCAGCGGGGAGGGAGGGCAGTCGTGCCTGAGGCAGCTGGACCAAGTGTGAGTATGCCATCTGATTCCTAGGTCACCCGTACTTCTTCAACCAGCTGTTCTCCGGCATGGACTACCACTCGCTGGCCGGACGCTTCCTCACAGAGTCCCTCAACACCAGCCAGTAAGTGTCACTGGGTGGCGCTGTGGCTGAAGTGTCTGCCAGCCTGAGCTCTGCCTTGCCGTGGAAACGGATAAAGCATAAAACAAGACCCTCTCTACGTGACCAAGAAGCTTAACTGTCTCCCCTCCAAGGTTAATGATGGAGTTTTGGGGGCAGCATGTGGTATAGCAGGCTAAAGCTCTGTGTATGTAACTGGAAGGTCGCCGGTTTGTACCTCGCTTCGGCAGAAAAGCCACATGTCCGGGGGCCCTTGGGCAAGGCCCTTAAATCCCAGCTCCACTGCAAGTGGCTGCCCTTCGCTGCCAAGCTTATTCTCACCTAGATATGTGTCTGTGTATCATGGAGAGAAAGATGGAGTAGATGGAAAGAGAATTTCCCCATGGAGACCAATAAAGTGTCAAAACAAGGGTTAGTAAAGCAGGGCTGTAATTTCTGTTACTCATTCATGGTTTGTGGTTAACGTATCACCCACGCAACATGGTGACCTTGGCTCCTCTCCCCGGCCTCCCATCAGGTACACCTACGAGGTAGCCCCCGTCTTCGTGCTCATGGAGGACGAGGTCCTGTCCAAGCTGCGCCACATGGTGGGCTGGCCGGACGGTGACGGCATCTTCTGCCCTGGCGGCTCCATGTCCAACATGTACGCCATGAACGTGGCGCGGTACCGGGCGTTCCCGCAGGTCAAGGTGCACGGCATGTGGGCCTTGCCACGCCTGGCCATCTTCACGTCGCAGGAGGTGAATCCTAAGCGAAAGCCCGTCTGACATCAATCTGACTATAAACGTGCGGAAACCGTGAAACACGGCGCCATGAGGTCAGCCTTTAGATGATGAGGTCCATGCCGAGATGTTCTGACTCTTCTGACTGATGCTGTGCACCAGAACGTGTCAGTATCTCACCTGAGAAAGACGTCTCCACATGACATCAGCCTGCTGTTCTGTTCCCTCCAGAGCCACTATTCTGTGTGCAAAGCGGCCTCCTTCCAAGGAATTGGCCTGGAGAACATCTTCACTGTGAAGGTGGATGAACGGTACAGTCCCTCATCCCCTATCATCCTGTACTGAAGCCCCAGATAACTGATCCTGGATAACCTCTTGCTTTATCTCTCTCTACCCCTTTTACTGTCCACAGGGGCTGCATGATACCAGAAGACCTTGAAGACAAAATTGAACTTGCTAGATCTCAGGTACGTCGCTAAACAGCATCCTATCTAGAAGCTTCTGGAGAACATGGGCCCTGCTCAGGCCTGCTGCTTCTTTCATGTCTTTGTCAGTGAATGTTTGTATTTGGCTTTACATTCTCTGGCCATTTGGCATTGAAAACACAGTTATTAATGTACGATGGTTCAGAAAGAGCGTGATTTGAGCTTGTAAGATATTATATAGATGGACATCTCCTAATGACACTGAATCCTCATTATTTACAGCTGTCAAACAAATCTGTAAGAGTAGAGTGACCATTTAGTTTATCGACAATGACTGAGATTAATTTTTCATTCGTTTATTTTGTATATTTCATAAAAGCATGCAATCTACCTGAATCAATTTTCCTGACAGTCATCAGCACACTGAGCGGCTTCTGTGAGCGCCCCCTTTTGGTCAGCTTTTGCCAGCACGTCACACCCCCCCTCTCCTAATTCATGCCTCCCTGCAGGGCTCAGTGCCCCTACTGGTCAGTGCCACCTCAGGAACCACCATACAGGGAGCCTTTGACCCACTGGACCGCATTGCTGACATCTGCGCCAGGAATAGTCTGTGGCTGCATGTTGATGTGAGTTTCTGAGCCGGTGGGGGTGCGGGGGGGGAGGGGGGGGCATGTCTACAGGAATGTGGACAGGTGCCACAGCTTCTCCCCTTGTCCTGCAGGCTGCCTGGGGGGGCAGTGTGCTGTTCTCCAGCACCCACAGACACCTGCTGAAAGGCATCGAGAGGTACGCTCTGACCTGCTGAAGCGTTCTGCCACACTACTGGAGGTAATGGAATGATGAAAATGTCCATGGCTCAGTGACTGAGTCCCTGCCCTCTCTGTCTGGCACTAGGGCAGATTCGGTGGCCTGGAACCCCCACAAGATGCTGATGGCAGGGCTGCAGTGCTCTGTGTTCCTCATGAAGGACACCACGGTATGGGCCGGTCTGGGCTCGGCATTCCTTAAGGTTCTACATCCAAGAACCAGAGCCAGCAGATCAATGATTCCATTGGCTTCCTGCTTGGGGGGGTATTTGCTTGAGCGGCCCAGGGTCCTGGTCCAAGCCCCGCGTCCTCCTGTAAACCTTCTGCCGTCTCCAGGACCTCCTGAAGCGTTGCCACTGCGCCAACGCCACCTACCTGTTCCAGCAAGACAAGTTCTACGATGTCAGCCTGGACACCGGGGACAAATCCATCCAGTGTGGGCGCAAGGTGGACTGCCTGAAGCTGTGGCTCATGTGGAAGGCGGTGGGCAGCCGGGGGCTGGGCCAGCGGGTGGATAAGGCCTTCGAGAACACCAGGTACGCAGGGGGAGGTGCAGGACGAGCTCAGATAGAAGGTGCCATCAAACCGTGGTGAAACATCAAGCAATTCATTAGCCAGTGCCACTGTCATCCATCTTTGACCATCTTGGATGGAAGCTCACTGATGATGGAGCTGTTTGAGTTAGTAAGGTGAAGGGTAACCAGGGTAAACAGCGTCTCTCACTTGCTCCTGATGCTACAGGTACCTCGTGGGGAAGATGAAGACGAGGGAGGGCTTCCAGCTGGTCAATGAGGTAACGGTCGACGCTCAGCCGCTCCCTGACACTGATATCTGCAGCAGGTGTGATGCGATGTACCGAGTGCTTGGTGCTGAACTCTGCACATTAGGAGCTGAAACGAGCCGTCTGTGTTTTCTGCCCCCAAAACAGCCGCAGTTTGTGAACGTCTGCTTTTGGTTCATCCCCCCCAGCCTGAGGGGCAGCGAAGGCACTGAGGGATACCAGGAAAAGCTGTCCAAGGTGTGTAAGTGAAACCGGAGCCCATCAAGACGCCAGCATTCAAAGAACCTTGCTTGGTTGTTTGTAAGGTCATGTTCATATAATCAGTATAATTAGACGATATCTCTTTCATAACACTAGTGGGCATTCCAGTTGTGTCAGGATACTTAAATAAAATGTTTCCTATAATGCTAGATGGAAAAAGAGATGAATTTAGCTGTTATTACTTCCTGGTGCAATCAGACTGTCCTTTCCCTGGTTAAAATTTGTGCTGTGGTAACAATAACAGTTTTTCCCCACTAGGTGGCACCAATCATAAAGGAGCGAATGGTGCGCAAAGGCTGCATGATGGTGGGCTACCAGCCACAGAAGGGAAGAGTCAACTTCTTCCGGATGGTGATCATCTCCCCTCAGATCACCCGGAAGGACCTGGACTTTTTCCTGGACGAAATTGAGAGGCTGGGGAACGATCTTTGACTTCACCCCGCAGTCCACACGCAGTACTCTCATTCTCAGTAGATGCCTGATTTCCTGTTTCTCACTGTTCCCATTTAGTACTTTAATAGGTCAGTCAAATTAATTAATGGAAGCATAGCAAAGGTCTCACAGTAGAACCATGTGCATCCCCTCCATTTCAGTCTTTCCCGCATTCATTAAAGGTCACAGCAGCACATTTTAATCAGTCTGATTCTCTCTAGCGTCTCCCTTTCATAAACATAATCATATAAGGACTAAACTTTTGTAGGATCTGCTGTTGTGCATTTTTTAAATTATGTTTTGGAAACACATTTATATACCAGAAGAAGTGTCCTTAAGGTTTTAATTGTGTTGAATTCACAGTTCATGACTTTTGTATATGTGTCCTAAACTGCACCTGGTTACATTAATGATAACTTTCCGGAGTGACCTTATTCAGGTTAATTGAAATTGTAAAAAAAAAGTCATGGAACTGTTATTTTTCGCCATTTTGTTGTGGTAACCGCATTGTTACTGAAGTGCATTTAAATAACGAAAAAATACAAGGTTTTCGGATTCTATTCAAAGCCATATGATGCAGGTACTCTTTAATAAATGTTGTTTTATTTGCCAAACCTAAATTTTTAAAGTTCGCTGGCCAAAGGGAAACTATCAAAAAAAAAAAAACATCCAGAAAGTACTAGCTTCTTAACAGTGCCACCCAGTGAGTAATCAGATAATAATCTTAAGCAATAGATTGTCCAAAGAAATACTGAAGAAATTTAGGTTTGACTTTGAAATATATCTTCTTGAATAATATAACCCTAACCCAGACCTTAAAGTGCAGGCACACGCCTCAGCTTTTAATATAAATAATTTTCATCTTTTTTTCCATTGCTGATCTACCAAGCAGTACTTAGTTAGCTGGGGTTTGAAGTCCCACCTCCATGCTTGTATGTTCTCCCCATATCTAAGACAGGCATTTAGGCTAATTGTTAATTTTAAATTGCCCTCTGTGTATCATTGTCTGTGTGTGTCCTGTGACGGACATCTTGTCCAGGATGTGCCCCAGCCTAGTGCTGCCTAAGATCGACTCCAGGACTTCCTGTGAGGCAGCTTTGAGGCTACAGCCCCAGTGATAAGTGATTGTACCCTCAAAGGTACTGATTGGTTCCTCTGACAATGCAGAAGCCTCTATTTCAGTCAAGCATCCATCTTATTCTGTACCTGAGAAAACGGTTTTAGGCACATTAGCATGTAGCGCGTGTCAACATTTCGATAACCGGATGAGCATCTAGTTAATTTGTATAATGAAATCCTTCAGTCAGCCCTGTGACGGCATCCTCACCATGGCTCATGGGAGACCTTCATCTCATGCAGACTCAGGAACAGAGGCTGCAGAGCCGGGGGAGGAAATCAGGTCTTACAGATGGCTCTCAAAGGCCTCCAGGTTCACTATACAGCAGCAGCTCTCAGTGAGTGTATTTCAAAGCCAATGTGGGGCCACAGTCTGGCTTTGGCCTGCTGCTTTTCAAAGCTATGCAGGAAGCACACAGTTGGACATTAACCCCAAACCTGATGACTCCAGGGCCACTGAGACTTGAGGCAGCTTCTCCGGAGGGATCCTCAGCTGAATGAGCTGTACACATAATGTGCTTTTATTGCACAGTCTGAATTGTCTTTACACTCCAGCACTGTTCCATGCGCTGCTGTAATCCCAGCATTTCCTGCCTGGGACATAGATTCATTTATCATGTAGTAACTGTGATAATGCACTTCACTGTGGCCTCCTCTCATGAGCCCCTAGAAAATTCCAGATGCTCCAGAATGGTGCTTCCAGGGTTCTTAAGAGAGGAAGTTATCTGCAGTTTTAGCTCTACTGCACTGGCTTCCCATCAAACAAGAATGGTACCACAGAGATGTTTCTGCTGGTTTTCCAATCTCTCCTTGGCAGAGGCCACACTAACTTTACTGACCTTCTTTCTGCTCCAACCATGATATGTCTAATCTGCTATATGTTCCCACAGCAAGATTATTTTATTCCATTATTCTCTATACATTTTCAACATACAGAAATGTTTTACTAACTGTTTCATTATTTCATTTAAGCTTTACTGCAACCATCTCAGAAGCATGAACATTTCAGGAAAACATCTCCCACAAGGGAAGCCCATCCCTTACTTCTCCACTGCAATGTTAGAAGCGTAATGATGTATTGTTTAAAATGTAAGATTTCCTTTATGGTCATTTTATCATGCACTTTCGTACTGTCAAGAATGAAGTGCCTTTCCTCCTAGTCCAACAGCGTAAATAGACAAATTAAAACTAAGTGAGCATTTAAAAATAACATAAAAATAACATACACAATACACATACAACCCATTTCCATAGTGATGCATGGTGCACTAGGAGAGAGTAGCAGCATGAAAAAAACATTTTAGCAGCATATCTTTTATGGTGCGCTGAAGGATGTAGCAACATGTAATGATAAATAAATTGTCTTTTTATCTGTACTGAAATGCAAGTGAAAGATTGCAGTAGTGGACTAGACACTACAGAAGTGTCTAGTACAAGTGGGGGAGATCAGTCATTTCATCTATGAATGCCACAAAGTCATGTTTCTTATTAGAAGTTTTGCACTTAATGATATGGGGTTTGGCTAGCAACAAAATTAGATTAAGTGAAACTGTTATCTTTCTTGCAACAATTGAAGAAGCACACTTCCCATTGTAAAGGGAGATGCCTAGATTGACATATTAATACGTGTTCCAACTTTTCAGTGTGTGTGTGCTTTGCCAGACCATGTGCCATACAGTCTTTTTAAATTTCTGCAGTAATCTACTCGTCGGGTCAAATAACTTAACATTCTCCAACATGGCCGCCAAATTGCCCGCGCTTCGAGCCTTCTGGTCACATGGAGCAAGTCTTTGTCGGACCACTTCCGGTTACACTTCCGCGTTTAGAGCTATCGACATGTATTTTCTGGTCACGTGGGCAAGAATTTCTGGCGAAGCTTCCTGTGTTTGTAAACTGGCATGGTCACGTGTCAGGGGGCCTCCCCGGGGAGTACTTCCGGTACCGTTTCCTGTGTTTGTAAACTGAAGAAAAACTGGAACTCGGTCGGGAAACTTACAGGCGGCGAAATAGGCGAAGTCGTAAAGGTAAATCGGCACATTTAATTGCTAGTTACCATCGGCCGCGGGTCTCCGGATGCCGGTGGGCTCGGGCGTAAAGCCGAGGGCTCTCGGTGGGTCTCCCGAGTAAAGCCACCCGCCCTGGCGTGGTGCTGGCGGGGGAATAGGGGTTTGCGCCGCCGATCGGGACCTCCGGGACCTCCCATTCGCCGCCAGAGCGGCTCCGCTTCGGGCTCTTTCTGCGTTTATTGCACGGATGAGAAACTTGACTCACTTTAGTGCTGTGGTGTAGTGAAGCCCCGGTCGGTGTTTAG
Organism: Gnathonemus echidnorhynchus; assembly: GCA_026776725.1. Taxonomy (NCBI): domain Eukaryota; kingdom Metazoa; phylum Chordata; class Actinopteri; order Osteoglossiformes; family Mormyridae; genus Gnathonemus; species Gnathonemus echidnorhynchus. The sequence goes on from JAODJU010000038.1 coordinate 822,697, forward strand.
CCTTAACCAGGGAACCCCAACTGTGTGCAATCAGTAAAGCGAGATAAGCCTCCTGACAGATGCAAAACTCTTATCTTCTTTCAGCTGCAGTTGATGATGGTTTTTAACCATTGACCATTAGTTTTAATAATGCAAAAAAGCTGCATTTCAGCTAATTATGTTCCACATAGCATAAAAGTAAAAGATTTTAATCTCTGGTTGAAATGCAGGTGAAATTCCAGTCCTAGGTGATATGGACAGATCTGTGCAGATGCTGTTTTAACCCAAACCAACAGGCAATCAGAAACACTGACTGAAGCTCACTTAGCTATTTGATTCATTCCTGGTAACTGTAGATCAGAGTTCCCCAATTTTGGTCCTTGAGTTTAAAGATTTCCCTGATGAAAAATGCATCATAATCAGCTAATTGCCAGGTTTGGTAGGTATGTTTGCACAGGGTGATCTGTGCTGGATTCTGGCCCTCCAGGACCAGAATTGGGGAATCCTGCTGTAGAAGTTTAATACAGCTGGTGGCACTGCAGGCTCATGCGGTCTGTGTTTCAGGGTGGCTTGTTGAATGTCATGTGCCAGCCAGTAACATGACCATGAAAGCCTCCTCCTGTGATTGCCTAGCTTGATGGTGTTATACCTTTAACTTGACTGTCATTTTTTTATTTTTCTATTTTATTTATCATGCTTTGGCACCCATTACAAGCTTTTATAAATAAGTGGCAGAAGGTAGGTGAGACCTGCTGTCCATTTTTTTTTTGTCCAGTTTCCTCTTGTAACCTGGACAGTGTCTCTTCTGCAATTTCCTTTGGGATCAGTAATGAATCTATCTGTGTCTGCCATCTTCCCCAGGAGCCGGAGCCAGATGACTTGGGGAAGCTCCGGTCATTTGCCAGATAGACCGTCCTGAGCGAGGGATCCCCCAGCCACACAGTCCAGCCGTCCCGGAGATGAGCCACCTGCCTTGCAGCTCTGTCCGCGATCACATGAAATGGGTGAGTGTGGCGCCGGCGCCGCCCTGCTAATCATAACTGTGAATTGCGTAGCTGATGCTGATGTGTGAAGCCACTCACAGTTCTGCCCGTTCACACAGCTGGATATGTGTTCGGGAGCAGTTCAGGTTAAGAACGTTGCTTGGCAGCACTGCGTCAGGGCCCTGCTGGGACTCGAACTGGCAGCCTTCAGTTCATGAGTCCATGTGCTTAACCACTACCCTACAAGCTGCTCGTATAGTTTAGGTAATCATTTTGGGTTTTTGCATGATCACGTGGGTTAGCTTGTTTCTGTGGCTCTACTCGACCCTCTGCCCCTCCCACGCCGACATCAAACTCCCCCTCACGTCTGTAGGCAGGGTTGCTGGGCTGTGAGGCCGTGCTATCAAGCATGGCCCTGATGCAAGCCGGCTCCATGGCCGGCCAGAAGAAGATGGCCACCCCACTGGGCCAGGGACAGAGGGAGAGCCCCGAGCACAGCCAGCATAACCACATGGTCCTGCCTTCAGGAATGAGCTGCCCCCCGCTGGTGAGTGGGAGGAGCACATAGGTCTTTGCACTCAAGGCAAAGCTGGGCTTCTGGGAGTTTTATGTGTTCTGAAGGTGAAATGGAAAAATGATTGGTTCAGAGAGATAACCAATCAGATTAGAGAGGAGGTGGGTCTAAGCTAACTGATTGGTAGGCCCCGCCTCTAGTTGCTTGGACACACCTCTTCTGTAATCTGTCTGCTTATCTCTTGGTCCCCCTCCATTATTCATTGATGACACTAGACCTCCCAACAAGGAAGTCGTGCCGGTTAATTTTATTATTATTTTATTTAAATTACTTCTGCTTCACCCACAGCTCATACGCAAGGAGGGGGAATTCCATTCCTCTCGTCTTCTGGATGAAAAGGGGATGAGAGAGAGCAGCTCAGTGAAGAAGAAGAATAGGAAGTCAGGGACGCCCTGCAAAGTGAGGGAGAGAAACAAAGCAGGGGAGGTGAGTGCCAGTCAAATGCGGGATGTGAAATCAAGTTTTATTCGCCATTTTTAAGGGTGCATATGGAATATGTACATTTTGGAATATGTTACTTTTCTCATATCCCATCATGCACTCCTTTTTAAAGACACACACAAACATGGGTAAGAGAGAAACTTGGGACCTGAGCCCAGGATCAGCCGTCAATCTGGCTGCCCTGGAGCATTTTACTGAGCTCGGGATTTGAACTGACAACCTACTGATCACAGGCACAGAGGCCTAACCCAGCGAGCCTCGCACCAGCTGTTTTGTGATATGCCCACCTGTCATGTCCTCAGGTGGTGGTGGTGGACGAGAATGGCGACTGTCCTCTTAAAGTCCAGAAGAACTTCATCTGTGAGCACTGTTATGGAGCCTTCAGGAGCAGCTACCACCTCAAGAGGCACATCCTGACCCACACAGGTGAGCCCCCCCGTGCCCTCCCCCGCTCAGCTCCGATGGAGGGTGGTGCCCTGGGCCGTTTGTTTAGCTTAGCCGCTTTTTCTCTCTTCAGGGGAGAAGCCGTTTCCCTGTGACGTCTGTGACATGCGCTTCATCCAGCGCTATCACCTGGAGCGGCACAAGCGCGTCCACAGCGGGGAGAAGCCGTACCGCTGCGAGCGCTGCCAGCAGGTGAGGGGGTCTCACACTCGTACAGCAGGGGGGAGTCGTCCTGCTGCCAGCTGGAGAGGGGGGTCTTA
>JAODJU010000038.1:854034-871809 GCA_026776725.1 Gnathonemus echidnorhynchus
GTGGGTGCCCCCCCCCCCCAAGGCTGGGACACCCCCTCCTCTCCCCCAACATATCACGTAGATGCCTGTGCTGGGTAGGGGGAGCAGCAGAGGACTCTGATGGATACCTGCAATGTAAGACATGCCCCCCTAACCCCCACCAGACTGCCAAGCCAGATAAAGGAACAAAGCGGCCTTTCTTATGGCAGGGAGGTGAGCATTCCAGCCCCATGGCCGTCGTCACCATGCACCCCCTACCAGCTCCCGGGCCCACTTTAACTCCTGGGGCCCCTGATCACACCTGCGTCATATATCCGGGGGGGGTTGTACGTCCACCATGATCTTTTGAGGCCAAAAGGACCTGGATCCTGGACCCAGAATGATGAAGTGTCAAGAACAGGTGAGATAGATACAGGCAGATTTGTAGAGGGCAGTTGATGGCGGAGAAGCTCTCCTACCATCTGTCTGCTGCTCCTCTTCGCTTCCTTACAGTTACAAGTGAAGGAGGCAAAGAGTTGGTGGGGGGGGGGGTGACAGAGTGAGGGCCGTGGTTAAATAAAGGACACACGTCTCCGTTTGTGGTTTGCACAAGACACGAGATGCGGCTTGGTGGTTAAAAGGGAAGGGGCTCGAACCTTGAGACTCACAGGAGAAGAGGGACACACTGCATGGCCAGGCAGTTTGTGTAGATTGACTGAGAGAGAGAGGGATTGAGAGAGAGAGAGAGAGAGAGAGAGAGGGAGGGAGGGACGGGGAGATAGAGAGAGTGGCGAGAGAGGGAGGTAGAGGGGGAGATAGAGGGAGAGAGAAAAAGAGAGAGAGGGAGTAGGAGAGCACATGCGGTCCTGGGACTTAAGCACCAGTTAGAAGCACTTTGAGCTCCACTGGTTTCCAGCAGCACTGACAGTGAGCAGTTCCCGTTTGCCAGTTCCACCAGCCGCTCCAAAGGGATTATGGGCTGCATCTGAGGAGCCGCCTGACAGGTCAGCAGCAGACGGAGCACGCAGATGTAGCTCAGGTATGCTGCTGCAAGAGCGCCAGCGCCTGCTCTGGCTGCAGGGGAGGCATGGAGCTGTCGCCCGGGGGGGTCAGAGCTGGGAGTTTGACAGTGCTGCTGCTTTCTTGTGCTTAAAACGTCATGAATGCGCATGTAGCTGCACCTTCAGCTGTTAGCCTCAACCTAAAGGAACCTTCAGAATAACTTTACGCTTTGCAGTGAGGTGATGTTTGCTTAGTTAACATGTAACACATAACTTATAGCTGTCTGCAGGTGGCCACCTTGGATTTAAACATAATATTAGAATTTTGGGATTGTAATGTGAATGTCAGTGTCCTGCCCTTGGTCCTGTCCCGGGGCCTCACGGACATTCGATGTGTTTTGTCGGTGCTCGAACCCCAACCAAGTCCTGTTAAAAGCCGCATGACTATTTGAATTCTGTCAGCTTTCAGAAAGTACTCCTTTTTTAATTTTAATGTCAAACTTAGTTTCATCCCATTGCCTTGGCTAGGATTTTACAACAATAATTTGTTTTGCATAATAAAAAATACAAACACATATCAGTACAGAAATCTATCTTATGATATTAACATTAAAATAGTTTAACATTAATGTCTTTGTTCTGTGGCTCTGTATAACTTTTTCAATTTGGCTGAACTTTACTTAATGAACAGTTACATTTACACTTAAAATAATGTCCATCATCTGTCTCTTAACTGCTCATCTTGGCTTTCAAATAAAGAACACATTGCATATATATGAAAATGCATATATAAAAACTCTAATACTCAAAAGTCATTCTTATAAAAACGTGTCATTTTATCATTTGAAAAACTTAACTGTCCTTAAAAAAATACTAATAATAATTAATTGGTGCAAGTGAGGGATGTGTTTCGAGTGCAGTGTGTATGCATTACTGCTGGCGGGTCTGCAGACCTCTGATAGCTTTTAAAAAGGTGTCTGGGGGGCTCTTTAGCAGGCTGCTGTGAGGGTTACAGGCTGGCTGCCCCCCCCCACACAGAGCTGCACTCCTGGACCTCCCTGCTGGGGGTGCCCTCTCTCCCCTCACTCTGCCTGCTGCCTTGCAACACGTGGTGAAGAAACAGTACTGCTGTGCCTGGGTTCTGCGCTCCGCCCCAGAGGAAACGGTCGAGGAGAGCTCCCCACGGGGGGGGGGCACATGTGTACAGAGGAACATAAAGATGTTAACAAGCTGCCCCGTCGCTCTGTGTAGAGAAGCAGCCTGGATATCAAAGGGTACAGCGCCAATCCCAGAATGCCGTGGGGCTGCAGGGCTCACAGCACAGAAAAGATGAAAATTCCATCATTTGGGAGATGAAAACGCAGGAATAACATGGTTATGGAGCCACTGCGATTAGAGCAGCTCGCGTCTCCATGACCAAGAAGCTCATACTGAGAGGCAACGTTTGCAAAACATGCGGGAGGAAGACTTAGAGTGACATAGATCAGACTCTTTAAAGCAAAGCAAAACGGATCATCAGAGCCACTTTTAGCAGAATGCAGAGAGTGCGTGTTCGACTTCTGTGCGATGCAGTGTAAATCTCACAAAGATAAATGTAACGGTAAATAGAACAAATAGCCACAGTGGCACAACGTCTCTACTAATTAAGTTACAATTGCAAAATCCGAAGGACACTGACAGTTGTCCAGGCAGCATCATAAGCTAAACCTGCATTCATTCCTCACAAACAATCCTGTCCATCCCACATCTTACTCAGTTTAATAGAACATGAGTCTATTTTGATTGATTCAAAGTAGCCAGCTTTTTTTCCATAGCTGTACAGTAAATGGGTTGAGAACCTTCTACAGATCAAAGTCTACCATGGGTGACAGAGCATGGTGCCTGTGATCGGAAGGTTGCTGGTTCAAATCCTCGGGTCGGCAAAGTGATGTCACTGCCGGACCCCTGAGCATGGCCCTTAACCTCCAGTTGCTCCAGGGAATATCTGACCCTGTTTTCTCAAAAAAGCATGCTTTATATAATGATGCATTGGATAAAAGCATGGAAATGTAATGTGAATGCACAGTGTAAAAGGCGATATATACATCCTGAATGTGTGTATGCAGGCGTGAGCGATTCCAGCTAAGGGAACGGGCAGTGGCTGTGGGGCTGGCCTGCAGGCCCAGTGCACTGGAGCAGTGCTCACGCGCTGCCCTGGCACACCGAACTGCCTTCTGGCTGCCGGAAGATTGGCTTATCAGCAGGGGGCAGAGTGTGGCCGCAGCACGGCTGATAGGAGCTGCCGCGTAACGGAACTGCAGAACTGTGTCCTGCATGGGAGCACAAACACGGAGCAGGCAGAACGGGGGCCCGGAGCAGGCAGAACAGGGGCCCGGAGGAGGCGGAACAGGGGCCCGGAGGAGGCGGAGGGCGGCATGCTGAAGCCGTGACCCAGGAAAATGGCCAGTGCCTTAAAGGCTGCCTGCCACTGCTTAATGTCACTTTCCCAACTGCAGCTGCACGGCATGTATGGTTGTGTCACTGGTATAGTGTGTTTACTGCATGCTGATTGGTGGGGAAGCTGTTAAATGTGTTGTGCAGACCTGATAATATTAGACAGACTCATAACTATATGAGTATGAGGTATAATGGCATTGTTGTATGGGGATTGGTTCAAAGGCTAGTGAGTATGAGTATAATGGCCTTGCTGTATGATGATTGGTTGAAAGGCTAGTGAGTATGAAGTATAATGACTTTGCTGTATAGTGATTGATGGAAAGGCTAGTGAGTAAGAGTATAATGACTTTGCTGTATAGTGATTGGCGGAAAGGCTAGTGGGTATGAGTATAATGGCCTTGCTGTTTGGTGATTGGTTGAAAGGCTAGTGAGTATGAAGTGTAATGACTTTGCTGTATAGTGATTGGTCGAAAGACTAGTGATTGGATGACAGGCTGGTGAGTATAATTACTTTCCTGTATGGTGATTGTTCAGTCCCCCTGTCTGCCCCTCCAGAACACGTGTTTGCCCCAAGGCCCAGCTCTGAATGTGTGCAGCAGCCAACTGTGTCCTACGGCAGCGGGGGGGCTGTGAGGTAAGCATCAGCAGCAGGGAGGGGTGGGGAGGTTTGTTGGGGGAGGAGCTTGGTGTGGGGATATTCATTCATAGCCAATCAAACGCTTTGTTCATTCAGTCGCAGGTGATTCAGGCTTGTGTGCACTTTCGCTACGAGATGCCATTTCTGTGCTTCTGTTCTGTCTTGAGATTAAAGGCTCAGTTCTGGAACATTCGTCTTCTCCCTCAGGGGCTGGCCGTCCCAGGAAGGCTTCATGGGGGGGGGTTGATGCCGCTGTTCACCCCCGGATGCCGCCCACAGCGGAACCCCCATGATGCCGAGATGGACTTGACCTGGCAGGAGCTTATGTCCATCACAGAGGTTCATTACCACAATCTCGTCATTAGCTTCAGCTTGCCAGCCTGCTTCAGCTCTGCAGCTTCCACCCGAAATACACTAATGGCCAAACCTGTGGAAACACCCAGCATTATTGGCACTACGCTTTAAAAATTACTACAGGAATATTGGTGCTAATGTTTATAAACAATCAAAGAATGTTTGCAAATATCATACACTGGGACGATTAAATAAGTAACTGGAGTAACTGGAATAGTTACTCCAAAGTTCTGCAATCCGTAAAAATTGGAAGTGTTTCTACAATTTTGGCCACTAGTGTAAAAGCAACATGAAATGATTTGCATCGTACTGCAAACATGTGCCGCAAACTGTGAATTTGCCTATAGTTGTGAGTGCCTGTTGCACTTTAAAGGCCTTTCGACAGGTAGGCATAATTAGATGTTATGCTTCTGACTAATACTTAAATGGCCCCGGAGCAAACTCAGGTAAACTGTACAACAAAGGGCCAATAGACTGACAGGAGGATGAAAGCGAGGGGGGGGGGGGGCTTCTCAGCATGCAGATAGCATGCACCGCACAATGGCCATCTGTGTCCTGGAGAAACCTGAGCACTGTTGCTCAAGCTCGGGGGGGCATCCAACAGGTGACTGAGTAGGGGGATCTCACTAATTCACTCTGCTTCACCACTGTAATACATAATATGTCTTATTCTCAATTATTCATCTGCCCCCATTATGGCTGCAATCTGGGTTTCCCCCCAAATTCTCATTGTGGCAGTAAAACGGCAGTAAATCGTTGAAAGCTGTACTGTAGCTGCTGTCCTTAGATCGGAAAGATGAGACACTGGGAGAGCGGTCTCTTTACCTCCACATCGGGGTCAAAACCAATACAGCGCTGATGCGTTTAATATCATTAGTGCGATTATGCATTTAGTAATGCGACTCTCCGATCAACTGTAAGGGGAAAATGACTGTTTTAAATGTCTATAATTAGCAGGATTGCGTGAATAGGTATTGTGGAAGTTATTGTACAATCCCTGGAATGAAGACCAGAATCAAATGATTCTGATCTAAGACAGGAATCTTCTCTTTAATTACGCCATGTAAAATAAACGATAAATTAAACATCCTGACAGTCGTTATTATTTTTATGCATTTATAAGGACTCAGCTGATTATTTGGTCCGGGGTCCATTAGGGCTTCTTACCTGGCTATTAGCGCCGAATTAACGACACAATTTACTTAATTACTGCGCTTCATTTCGTTTAATCTCCCGTTTCGGAAGCCCCAGCTGCAGTGTGCCAGTGTCATACTGTAATTACATCTCAGTGTACACAGCAGTCTGCAACACACTAGCTGCTTCGCCCAGACATTAGCTTATGTCCATTCTACCAAAAGTTTTACTGGAAAGCAAAATTATTTACTGTGTTATTTATACTCACTTGATGTAGACCTGACTTTAATGCGAAGTAAATACGCCCTTGTGAAGAAAAATAGTGTACGTACTAAAGTATTTACTTAAAAATACACAAAAAATATACTTTCAGGAAAGTCTATTAAGCGTGTTATATCCCTAAAAAATGTACTAAAGTGTATTCGATTACAGACAAACTTTTATACAAGTGTGCTTCAGTATACTTAATTATGTTTAAATGCAAAATATATTTTCTAAACGTACACAGAAGTATACTGTCTATTAAAAAAATGTGTAAAGAGAATGCATTTTTATTACACTTCTAGTGATCAAAGCACACTGTTTAGTACACTATTTTTTCCACAAGGGCGTCTGTTTTCGTCAGCTCTTAAATGCCTATATTGTAGTCTGTCGAAACATCCCGCTCAGAAATGTCCACGTAACATTACATGTGTATTAACATTAATACATAAACGTAACATTAACACTTTTATATGGAATCCCCAGTGTTCTACTTATGTTTATTAGGGTGTGTATTGTTAAAACAGGACATCTGCCAACATGGGACAGCTCTGCATGTTTTTAGTAATAGGTCTACTTTGTTGTCTCTTCTATGTAGTGTTCAAGGGGCATTAATGTATTTAGAATGATATCAAAGTTGGTATTAAAGACATTAGGATGATTCTGTGATTTTTTCCAGAAAGCAAATTTCCAGAAAGTGTTTTAACCATACTGATTCCCGGTATCTCTATCGTTGTGTCTAATGTGGCTATTCTATTCCGTTCTAATGAAACCCACTAAATCAGCTATTTGAAGAAATAACCGTTGTTTACCCGTTGTTCCTATAATAGACCTATGAATATATCGTGTTCCATTTATTTATAAATTACAGATGGAAGCATAGCTTTTATATAATTAAGAACGTAAGAACATAAGAAATTTACAAAAGAGAGGAAGCCATTCGGCCCATCAAGCTCGTTTGGGGAGAACTTAATAGCTCAGAGTTGTCAAAATCTTATCTAGCTCTGATTTAACTTGCGCTAAACTAGCAGGAAGACTATTCCATACTCTAACTACATGCTGTGTAAAGAAGTGCTTCCTCAAATTCAGTTTAAAATGTTCTCCCGCTAATTTCCACAATTGTTCATAATAAGAATGACTGTGCGAACACCTCCTGGTTAAAAGTTATTTGAATGATGGATTCATTACACCGATAAATCAAGTGAGACTAATTAATCAAGAATTCGGCTGTAAAAACGGGAAAAGACTGATGCCGGGAAACCGGGCTCTTAGCACCGTCCCAGTGTCTCGGGAAAAACACATTTAACTGTCAGACGCAATGCAAGGTTAAAAACTTTCATTTGTCAATTAAATAAATAGCTAGTGAGTACAGTCAGAAGATCGTAGCTAGCTAATTGGTTAGCAGAACATACTGCTTCAACATCTCCTACTTGAGGAACGTTTAATTTAATGTTTAGTGTAGTGACTGTTTGTGGCCAACAGGGGGCCCCATGCAAATGCGTGCTTTGAGCGGCGGTAAACACTGCTGACTCTGTTGCTAAAAGCAGGTAATGGGTGGATAGCACTGCCTTCTCTTTCCTTATTTCGCTGTCTTTCTTCATCCTTGCAGGAGTTTGAGACTCCCAGTGAACACCAGTTTGAGTCCAGCTCCTACCAACCAGTTGAGCCGGCAGCGACCATGGGGACCTTTGGGATAAGCCAGTCCCCGGCAGAGCCCCTCCTTCCCAGCTGCGGGCCGGGCCCCGTCACCCCCTATGATGGCTCTTTCCCTGACGCCATGCCCTCTTGCCAGCGTGTGGGGAGCAGCATGGAGACTCTGTATGAGCGCCCAGCACTCCACCTAACCACCAGGGGGCCTCCGAACCAAAATGCCCTACAGTCACCACTGATGAACCTGCTGGACCACTTGAGCTTCGCCGGGGCCAGCAGCGGGCCCCCGAGGCTGGATGGCATGGGCAGTGCCCAGGTGCGGCTGGCAGTGGGCCACAGAGAAACTTCCAAACTGCAAAGCGCTCCCGATGACCTCGAATCGGACTCGGGTTTGTCGCTCGGCTCCACCCCTCCTTTAGCGTCGCCAGGGAACATGGTGACAGGTGGCACTGCCTACGTCGGAAGTGAGGTCACTCAAGGCTACGGTGACAGGGAGCCCCTGGAGACCACGGCGGAGCACTGCAGGGTGAGGCCTGACCTCTATTACCCAATGGAGTATCAGCATCCCATAAGTAGCTACCCCTACCCTCCAGCCTCCTCCTCTTATTACCCAGTACCAGATAACTACCCCATGATCCAACACCAACAGCTAGTGCAGCCCAGCTCCTTGAAACACCAAATCCTGGCACCTGGCTTCCACGACTTGCACTTCAACGGACCCAGATTGCCGGGGATCCGAGGCGCTTCCTGTCGGACCGCTTACGGCAAGCAAAAAATGGCGCTGGGAGCGTCGGCGACGCCACCCAGTGGAGACAGCCCCCTGAGCAGAGACGAGCGCAGGGCCCTGGCACTCAAGATCCCGTTCCCACTGGAAAAGATCATCAATCTGCCGGTGGACGACTTCAACGAGCTGCTGGCGCAGTACACGCTGAGCGACGCCCAGCTCACGCTGGTCCGGGACATTCGCCGGCGAGGCAAAAACAAGGTGGCGGCGCAGAACTGCCGCAAGCGCAAGCTGGAGAACATCGTGCACCTGGAGGGGGAACTGAGCCAGCTACAGGTGCAGAGGGAGCAGCTAATCAGGGAGGGGGCGGAGTTCCAGCACAGCCTGGCCCTGGCCCGGCGGCACCTCTCAGACCTTTACGCCGAGGTGTTCTCTCAACTCCGAGACGAGGAGGGTCTGCCGTACTCGCTGGAACATTACTCTCTGCAGCAAGCCAATGATGGCAGCATCTTCCTGGTGTCTCGTAATGCGGCAGAGGCAGGAGACTGATCCTTGGACATTTAAGTGAAGTTTTATAGGTCGGGTTTTTATAAAGAATTCAGTATCATTAAACAGTCTGACTCAAGACCAATTCATTGTCATCCCGGACGTTGCAGGGTCATTTTATTGCAACTGCAACTGAAAGCCTCCCATTTGAGATCTAGAAGTCCAGATGCAAACAAGAACTGCCTTTGGTCTTGAATCTACATACCCTGGACACCCCATCCTGTGTTTTTTTTTTTTTTTTTTTACCTTTGATACATTTTGTATAAATGTCATATGCTTTAATAGGCACCATCTAGTTTGCTACGCCGTTAACTGCTAATTACTTTGCAAAAGATCAACAGGTTTGGGTCAAAATGTAAGAACTGGGCTGGTCCACAAAGAAAAGCACCAAGCGCAGAGTCTGGTCTGTTTTTTTATTGGTAAAACAAACTTACAAATAGGACTGTACCAGCAGCCTTTAGTGTTAAAAAAATAAAAATCTTCCACTTTAAGATGGACCTGCAAGAAAGGAGTTTCAGCATTGTACAGCATAAGCAACTACTGGGGACAGCGTCACTCTTAAGGACGAATATGCCACCACCAAAAACAAAGTATATTTATTAGAAATTGGGCCTATAGTAGTTGATGCTGACTTACCTGTACATTTGTCACGTTGTCCCACCCCGAGACAGCTTCTCAATTTCCTACAACGATGTTAGGAAAACAGATGTTAGTGACCTAACATTCAACAAGCATAAACAAGAAAAGGGCACCAAAAACCATTTTAAACAGACAGAATACATACATACATTTAAACTTAACAGGGAGCTTTCAAACAGAGTTATGGTAAGATGGACTTTCTATAGCTGTCCCCAGTGAGGGCAGCATGCCACCACGAGCTGGTAAGTCACTTTACAAGCTCCAAAAACCTGGAAACAGGATATGATGTGGATTTATGAGGCAGACATCCAAGCGGAGAGTGATTGGGTGAAGCAGAATGAGGGGCACATTACAGGGGCGTTCCACCCTCAGGAGACCAGGTCCCTGTCAAAGGCCTTTAGTAACTGAATCCGGCCCATTTGGATGAACAGCTGACTGAAGGAACACAGCAATTTCAGGGAAACGACCTTGGAAAGCAGGCAGAATCTGTTCTTACCTAGCAATAACCCTCTGCAGCTCCTGCCTCCTAGTCTGGGGGACCCGCTGTCCCCCGTCTCGGTCCCCTTCTGTCCCTCAGCTGGTTTCCATGGCTACACTCTGCATTCTCGTCTCTCCTGCGGCTGCTGATGTGGTCAGCGGATCTAGACCTCCACGCGGATCTAGACCTCCACACAACTCTGTCCTCCTATGAGCAGCCGATGCAGGCTCCACACGCGCTTTGGCCACCGATGTTCAGATTACGGACACTGTCAGCCCCTTCTCCTCCTCAGCATAAGTAGTGTGGAAAGTGTCGGCAAGTATGAGAGCTACTCGGTCGGGGGGGCGCAAGCTCAGGCATCAATGATCCCATGGGCTTGTAGCTGTCATGGAAGGTAGAAAGTGACCCCCTACTGGCCTGGCAGAATAGGGTCCAGCTCTCCACTTGCATGAAGCTGATCGCCAAACTAGAGCAGAAATGCCAAAGCCCAAAGGTCATGCCTACACTGTCCTCTGAGCTCAGCCATGGTGACAGCTGAGTCTATGGGTCACTGTGGGACACCTGAGAGCGCTGCCTGGATGGACTGTGCAGACCAACTAGAGCCATGGCAGACATGGGATCACAACCTCACAGCCATAAATACAAGAACGCACAACTCATAAAAAAACGGAAAGATGGTTTATTTCGACTTGATTGGTTGCAGTTACATTAAAACCACCACAAGGGGTGCCAAACAAAAAAGGGTCTACATTTAAAAACGTATTGGAATGCTTACTTTTCACAGAAACAAATAGCAACTATAAAAATGCTGCTTGACAGCAGACACACATGAGCTCTGGCTATTGCACGTGTCTTGGTGAGACCGCTGTAAGCAGCCAGCGGAGTCTGGCTGAGCAGATCTATGGTTTAACCTGCATCTCGCCTGTCCCTTCTCTCGCTGCCTTCTAAGTACTGAGTCCTGTTGAACAATATGGAACAACATCGTTAAACTGGGCACTGAAGTCATCAGGTCTTCAATAAGCAACAGCCTCAACTCATTCTGTTAAGTGTCAATCACTCGTTGCAGCCGATTGAGGGTCACATCTACGCTAACTTTAACTATTTGGAGAAGTTTCATATTGCAAATCAAAGTGGTTCCAAGTTTACTCCTAGCTATCAGTGAGTGACAGTCTTTGGCAAAGACCCCTGACCGCAGTCATGTGCAAGTCTGCATCTGCTAGAAAGAGGGAGACGGTGCTGCCCACTTACCTCCAGGTCACCTAGAACCTCCGGCCAGAGCTGCTGCCGTAACCACCGCCACCACCGCCACTGGACCCACCATAGCCACCTATAGAGGGCAGCAGGTTAAGCCACTGCAGACGAGCAGCGTCTGCCGGCCGGAGCCGAGCTCGCGGGGGACCTACCGCCATACGGACCGCTGTTCCTGCCCCCAAAATTGCCTCCTTTCATGGGGCCATAATTAGAGGAGCCCTGGCTGTTGTAGTTGCCGAAGTCGTTGTAATTGCTGCCCCCAAAGTTTCCTGTGTAGTACAGACAGGTCATGTAGGGCCAGTGGCAGCTTAACACTAAGCCAACGTTAGCTTAGCCCCTTAGCTTAGCGACTCCCAAGCATCACTCACCGCCACCAAAGTTCCCTCCTCCGTTATTGTAGTTGTCGTATCCCCCGTTTCCGCCGTACCCACCCTGGCTCCCATACCCCGGGCCCCCGCCATAGCCACGGTTGCCACCGTAGCCGGGGCCGCTGTTGTAGCCACCTGAGATATTCACGGCAACATCAGACACCTGGCGTCTCATCGCATCACAGAAACTCGGCACGGGAGCAAGAGTCAGGACAAAGCTCACCGTCTCCGCCAAAGCCGTTGTATCCGTCTCCACCGCCATAGCTGCCGCGGCCACCTGGGGGAGGGGGAACCGCAGTCAGGTCAAGGTGCCCAAAAACGGAGTGGGGTCAGAAAGCGCAACACACTGCGGCGGCCTGAGGACATACCACGGCCACCGAAGTAGCCATCGCGACCAAAGTCGTTACCTCCATAACCACCACCTCTGCCAAAATTACCTGCACCACCCCCACGGCCTGGGAACAGAAAGGAGATTAATAAGGTGAGCTCACAATAAGAGCGGAAAGGATGCAGCAGGCCTGCGGGTGGCCGTGTCTTACCTCTCATGCTCATCCCAGAGCTGGCCATCTCTTGTTTCGAGAGAGCCTTCCGCACCTCACAGTTATGGCCGTTCACTGTGTGGTATTTCTGGACTGTAAAAGGGTACATTCATAGGCGGTGAGTATTTCAAAGAGTCGGCATGAAGAGCCACACTACACAGGTGGGCTCGGGGCACTCACTGACTATCCTGTCCACAGAGTCGTGGTCGTCAAACGTGACAAAGGCGAAGCCCCTCTTCTTGCCGCTGGCTCTGTCAGTCATGATCTCGATGACCTCGATCTTGCCGAATTGCTCGAAGTAATCCCGCAGGTGGTGTTCCTCAGTGTCTTCTTTGATCCCGCCCACAAAGATCTTCTTGACGGTCATGTGGGCGCCCGGTCTACTTGAATCCTGATGGGTGCAGGGCAGAAAGCCATCACTGAAGCCCTTCATCCACACCCAGCAACACAGCACCCCCAGGTTTGGTTGCCCTGGGACCCACCTCTCTGGAAACCGCCCTCTTGGGCTCCACCACTCTGCCATCCACCTTGTGTGGACGTGCCTCCATGGCCGCGTTGACCTCGTTCACAGAAGAGTAGGTGACGAAACCAAACCCCCTGGACCTCTTTGTGTTTGGATCCCTCATTACCTACACAAAGAAAGGTGTCCGAATGGTTTTAACACACAGTCGGGTACCCAAAGCACGCAAACGCCGCTTGATGTAGGCGCCACTCACCACACAGTCTGTAAGGGTTCCCCATTGCTCGAAATGCTCCCGCAGGCTCTCGTCGGTGGTCTCAAAGCTCAGGCCTCCTATGAAAAGCTTACGGAGTTGTTCGGGTTCTCGGGGTGCCTGAGGAAGGAACGGAGCCGCGTTAAAGGAGCTTGGAAGCCGCCTCGGACCATTCAGAACGGCCAGCTGATCTCAGTTCAATGCATTTACGAGGTTAACAGAGTTATTGCGCCTGGTGGAGACGCGCAGCCGGCGACGGAGGGTTCATACAAAACGGACCGGGCTGGAACAATGGCCCCGGCCAAGGAAGAGAGGCGACGCCGACGGCCAGTACTCAGCATGGCCACGTGGAACGATTTAAACAACAAATCAGCCAAAACCACCACATTCAACATAGGAGGTGCGCGGTAAACCGCGGTCGGAACTTGCTCAACGTAGGGAGTCGCGTTTTCAGGCTACGCACAGTACGGCCCGAAATTAAAATGGCGCCGCATGGTCTACGCCTGCAGGCGGACCGGCAACAAAGGCGCCCGCGAGTGCCACCTTCATTCAGCATACAAATACAACACGACATGCTCAGTAAATAATCTCCATTACACGAGACCGCGCACTCACTCACCTCTTTCGACATTTTGCGTTAAAATTACCGTGCCGACAACCTCGCCTACTTCACGCAAAACAGATCGCTCGTCACCTACGGTGTACGCTATGTAGAAAGGAAAAGCCCGCCCATCGGGCACTCCTATTGGTCAGCCATTCCCGCTGTGTCAAGAATGGTGCACCCTTGTCGAACCTGATTAGTTAAAATCTTCATCAATTACGCCCCTAACTGTTTATCGATCCACTAATATTACGTCTTTCAAATATGTTCCCGCGCATGTAAACGCTGATAGGTCAGTTTACAAGTTCGGGGGGGGAGGGTTGGTTTTGAGGGAAGTAGTAGTAGTAGTAGTGTTCAGCCGAAAAAGCTTGTTTGGTTTGTGTTTGGAATCGCAGTTATATTTTATAAACAGATACATGTCTCAAAGATTATTCGTTTGAATTTCATTTAAACAATGTTCAACCTTCCTGTATAAATCCCGGCTCTTTTCCCATATGACACATTACTTTCAGTAAACTTTAACACATAGTGTCTCAAAGTGAATGAAAATAGACGATATAAGAGATAGGATGCCCATGCCGTACATAACATGTAATTCTCTTTTCGGAAGCATGCTACTGATTAGTATAATGCTTAACTAAAATTTGCAGCTGTATGGTCACATTTTTCAGTCAACAACAGACAATGGCGGAGCGACACCGCGAACATTGGAGCGTGCGTGTGGACGTATGCACGTGTACACGCGCGTTCGCGTGGGCGTGCGCAGCCCATCATTGTGCGTTTGGCGCGTGCACATACGGAGCGCCGGTAACTGCAGCGGTGGAGGGAATCAAGGAGGGAGCCGGGCGCAGCACGGTGAGTCAAACGCCCGGGCGGATCAGCATGCCATGAAAAGTGCGCTGCAACGTAAGATTGCAGATATCTTATGGGTTTCGGAGCATTAAACCGATGCGTTGCACGTTGGTCGGTAATTGAAAGAATACGGCAGAATATGTAGCTATATGCGGCGGAGCGGCTGGAGATGAGAACAAAAAAAGATGGGGGATGTTTGACAGGCCGAGTGGCCAATCAGAGCCTCATGTGGGTCGAGATGGAGCGGCAGATGGTTCGTGCTAACCAATCACAATTTTAGTTGGGGGTGGAACTTCCTGAGAGGGATTTGGTGGTTACCATGCGTGTTTGTATGGAAAGAGGTTCATCTTTATAAACTGCAGTACATATGTGTTTGTTTTGAGGGGGAACTTGAGTTGTTGAACGAACTACAGTATTGTACCTGTCATACAAATGTGCATGAATATACATGCTCTGCGTACTCAATCCTGCGCTTGTTTGGATTTTGGTCTGTACTTGCTGCAGCCACTAAGGCGGGATTTACCTTTAATAAGAAGCACTGTGACACCATCTGACCAGAATACAGCCCACAGATAGTAGCTTTTAAACGCTAACGCATTTTCTTTTAGGAAAGCAGCGTGATCGCTGGTCCCTTTTCGGTAACTCATCTTTGAATACGGAAGCACGTTAGTGGCGTGTCCCCTACTTTATAAATAGGCAGGGTCTCTCCGTCGCTCCTTTAGCACACTATATTATTGGTTAATAAACAGCAGTATATTTCCCAGTTCATTGCCAGCTACTTTCATAGGACACACTGGGTTTTAGTCGTTCTCGGGAAGTGGAAAAGTCAGGATGATGTCCCTGAAACTCAGATGAATGATACCTCGATTGTTGTGTCCTTCTGACTGTTTAATCTGTTTTAGTGTGAAGCTGAAAGCTGTTCGCTCTGCATTGGCGACCCTAAGCACCCGATCCAGCACTCATCTCTCTGTTAATCAGGCACCTGATTTCTTTTGTAAGTACAATCAGGTCCTTAAAATAAACTTTGATCCTGGAGGCTGGGAACTTTAATAATAGCTGGAATTGTTAGCGACTGTGGCCATTTAAATCAAGGTAGCAGCAACCTGGTGAGTTAAAACAGTCAGTGCTGACAATGTTGTTTAACCCTCACTCTGGCAGCCGCACTAGGGGTGGTCATAACACAATATTAGAAAAAAAAACCTCTTCCTCCCTTGTTCTTCCTAACTGCCAGATCCAGACACACCGCATAAGTTAATGTAGGCGACCAAAAAAAAAATCTTTATTTCCTTAGAGAAACCACGTTTTCAGAAGTGGGCAAGGCCAAAGTAACAGACAAAATGATATTGTCGAAATGCACAAAGGAACTTTAATTTAAAATGAGAATTCATTACTATCCTATTCATTATATAACACAGAACAGTACAATGTGGTAAATGTAACAAAGCAGTGTAAGGATACACAAAATACTATAGGTGTTTTATCAGTTCCCGTGTGAAACAGTTGCTGTGTTTTATGGTTGGCAGACATATCGATAAAACATTGTATAGTGATTATGAATGTTCATAATCGTCATGAGTTTAAGGATCCTGAGTATCATGATATAGCCTAAACGCTTGTTTCCTTCAAGTCTCAAATCTCAAGTCTCGTTTATTTATATAGCCCTTTCATCTACAATGTAGACCAAAGGACTGTACATCCGAAAATAGAAAATAGAAAGCATAAAAACAAACAAATACATAACATACAATGACAGATTTAAGAATTAAAAGCCACAGAATACAAATACGTTTTCACACGAACTTTGAAAACATTGACTGATGGAGCAGATCTAATATCAGGGGGAAGCGCATTCCACAGTCTAGGGCCAACTACTGAGAAAGCTCGATCCCCTTTAGTTTTGAATTTCCTTGAATAATAAGCAGTTATAATATAATTTTTACATGTCTTCCATCAAGGTTGATGTCATTTATAAGTGTAACTCTCAATGCTCTATAAGTATTAGTAAAACAATTCAGTCATTATAATCAGAAAAACCTGTCATAGTTTACTGTTCTAAATTACTTTTTAAATATTGTGATAAATATCAATATCGTGCAACTCTTAAAATATTGATATTATTTTTAGGCCATGATGTCCAGCCCTACTGTCTTTATGGTTGCAGGTGTCGATATTTGAAATGTCCTGTAGGTGTGCATGGGTATAAGGACACTGCATTTGTCTGCATGCCTGTATCACTTGTTGAAATGCGTCAGTAAAACTCTATTTTTCTCCCCCTCCCCCCCCCCATTTCTATAGCCAGGCATTTTTATCTTCCCTTCCTTTGCTAGAGGGTCCTTCACTCTACACCTTACTGTTTAGTCTTGTGAACCATGGGGAAGAAGAGCCAGCGACGCCCAGATGAAGAATCGTCAGCCTCTGAGGAGGAGGAGTATGTCGTAGAGAAAGTGCTGGACCGCAGGATAGCGAAGGGCAGGGTGGAGTACTTCTTAAAGTGGAAAGGCTTCACAGAGTAAGGTGGTCTTCCTCTTTCTAAGCATGGTTACTGTATGGGATTCGTGGACATTGATGCATCTGAACTAGTGCTTGGACAGAGAATTCAGGGGGAAATTGTATATTTACAAAGGTAGCTAATACTTCTTGAAAGCCTACAGGAACTTGGTCAAGGAACCTACTGAGGTCTTGTGTACAATTTGAATGAATGAATTTACTGCACTGAAACGAATATAATGTAGAAAAGACTGTTACCTGGGGTGATAGACGCAGCCCATTGCCCCTGTCAGTGTCTGTACCCCTCTGACCCTGCATGCCCTTTCCTGGGACATGGTGTTTACAGGAAACACAATACATGGGAACCAGAGAAGAATCTAGACTGTCCTGAGCTCATAGCTGAGTTCATGAAGACCTACAAGAAAAGTGGTAGTGGAGATGGCAAGTCCAGCGGAGGGGGGGCCCGATCCACCAGCACCGGCTCGTCGGGGGTGCGGTCCAAGGATGGCACCGCCTCCAAGAGGAGGAACTCAGCTGAGGAGGAGGGTAGCAGCAAGCCCAAGAAGAAGAAAGAGGTATGCTGTGATTCGGCGCCCTCTAGGGAGCTCTAAGGGGATGGCAGGGGATGTGACCGCTTTTTATCCCCCTCATTCAGGATGAAATTCTGATTGCAAGGGGATTTGAAAGAGGCCTGGAGCCAGAGAAGATCATCGGGGCCACAGACTCGTGCGGTGACCTCATGTTTCTCATGAAATGGTCAGTGTTCCACAGTCACACAGTCTGACAGACCACACCAGCAGCAGGCATGTCTGCTTTTTCCCTAGCTGCAGTTAGCGTCGTTAGCACTGATCGCCTGCGATCTTGTAGTGGTGGACAAGGGGCCGCTAGCTGCTATTAGTGCCGTTAGCACTGATCACCTGTAGTCTGAGAGTCCTTCCCTTCATCCCCCTTGCAGGAAGGACTCGGACGAGGCTGACTTAGTCCTGGCCAAGGAGGCCAACCAGAAGTGTCCGCAGATCGTCATCGCCTTCTATGAGGAGCGCCTGACGTGGCACGAGGACGGGGACAAGAAGGAGAAGGGTGCTGTGAGCGTGTGAGTGGGGGCCGCCCTGAAGACGGACTCGCCCCCTCACCGCCTGCCAATGC
>JAODJU010000038.1:896100-906610 GCA_026776725.1 Gnathonemus echidnorhynchus
CCCCCCCCCCCCCCCCCCCCATGACCTTGACCAGGATAGGCGGTTGGAAATTGAATGGATGGATGGATGCATGCATAATACCTTTCACATCGTTGCATTTATAAAAAGCAGATGCATTTATAAATTTAATGCCACACGTTTTCACTTGTTACTGAGGACGATTTTTTTTTCTCAGATTATGTCCGTGAAAACAGGAAGCTCGGTCATATATACACTGACCAGCACATGCACTTTGGCTCATATGTCTGCCTGCATCTTTTTTGCCGGCAACATGGAGGCGTTATAATGAACTGAGCGGGTTCTCTGTATTTCATGCAGGGGGAGCAATCCCGTCCAGACACTTTATGGTTGCAGTACTGAAAAGCACCACTAGGTGTCAGTTCACAACCCTTTGGGAACAGCCACGGATCCACTGTTGCGTAGCACACTAATTAAAATTTTGTTCAGATGTTTCTAGAAAGTATAAAGGTGTTTATTTCGTGGAGTCAGTGCAGCACCAGCGGCAGTGCAGATGCGGCCGGGTGGTGAACAGTCTCAAAAGCAAAATACGTGAATGTCTCACCTTCCTAATGGGATTTCTGCTTTAATAATTGTGGAAGTATGGATTTATTCCCAATGAAAATGGGTTATTTATTGTAAAATGTTTCCTCATGCCAAACAGTGATGCATTACAGTATTAAACGAGTAAAGAATGTGCTGCTGGGATTTAAAGTGTGCAACTGCACCATTTGTCACATTTAAGGGTAAAAAACGACGCTGCTCCCCGCTCGCTCGGTCGAGAG
The DNA here is from genome assembly GCA_026776725.1 of Gnathonemus echidnorhynchus. NCBI lineage: Eukaryota > Metazoa > Chordata > Actinopteri > Osteoglossiformes > Mormyridae > Gnathonemus > Gnathonemus echidnorhynchus. Next base: position 896,883 of record JAODJU010000038.1, read on the forward strand.
CGCTCGTTACTGCTTATTGTAGCGGGCAGCGTAAGACAAAAGACAGATGAGTCACATGAATAGATGAATACATTGCGCTTTATCTACTGTCCTTTCTGCACCTCTGCCTTTCCTTTCATCATCCGTGGGAGATCTTCAGGACGAGAGTTTCAGGGCGAATGTGCACCGTCTTCTCATACTTTTTACAGGGGACCGCTAAAAACAATCAAACAATAAGTGTCGGTGTGTAATCAGGTATCCCAATGCATTTAACAACGCACAGACACATGCGCACAGAGACACACGCACGCGCACACATTGACCTTGTTGCACCAAAGGAGTGAAGTAAAACCAAGATCTAGGTATAAATGTGCTGTGTGCTGATTATCATGCCGAAGAGCTGGTCTAGTACACACATAAAAATCTGAGTAATATTGAGTGTGATTTCGCATTCAAACATATATATGCAGAAGAAATGGCCACATGTGGCTTTTCAAGCAGCACACTGTACGGATGCATGCGCACACCCAAATAAACACGCTCAGTACACATATGCAGATGGTCCTGGCGTGTTGTTACCATGTCGTTCCGTCGCGGTGGTGCGCGGGCCGTTGGCGGCGCTGATCGATGGTCTTTTACCGCTTCCCTCGGATTATCGGCTGAGTTCAACGGGAGGGGAAGGTAATTTATCAGAGCCAAGGAGAGAGGGAGGGCTAGACGCTCCTACACACACACAGCACGCGCGCACACACATACACATACTCACAATCACACAGCCTCATACACACGTACACACAATCATACACACAGACACACTCACTTACACACACACAAACGAGTTAAGGAGAAGGAGAGGTTAAATACAACTCCCAATCACAAACAAAAACAGGCATAGTGAGAAAAGCACCCACAGCGCTCTGGGAGTTCTGAAGGAGATCAGGAACGCTGATGACTCACAGGCTGAGGAGAGATAGCTCTGACAGTTAGAGGGCAACAGCTCCAGGTGACCAGATGGGAGAGGTGATAAGAAACCTGTAAGCTCTCGCAGGAGCCGGTACCGTCGGTGCCTGGAGCAGGCAGGCGGCGCCCCACACCATTAGAGCCGCGGCTTAATGCGCAGGGGTCTGCTTGAAGCAGTGGGGTGCGCTGAGAGTGCAGTGGTCTACTTAAAGAGGAAGGGTCTGTGCAGAGGTCTTCTTAAAGCATAGGGATCTGCACAGCGGTCTGCTTAAAGCATAGGGGTCTGCACAGGCATCTGCTTAAAGCACAGAAGTCTGCGCTGGGGTCTGCTTAAATCACAGCACTGCACGCTGTCTATCCCTCACATTGCCGCACTGTATGCTTGTCTATCCCTCACAGCGCCACACTGCATGTTGGTCTGTCCCTCACAGCGCCACACTGCATACTGGTTTATCCTTCACATCACCACACTGCGTGCTGGTCTATCCCTCATGATGCCACATTGCATGATGGTCTATCCCTCACAATGCCGCACTGCATGCTGGTCAGTCCCTCTCATCACCACATTGCATGCTGGTCTATCCCTCACAATGCCGCACTGCATGCTGGTCAGTCCCTCTCATCGCCACATTGCATGCTGGTCTATCCCTCACAATGCCGCACTGCATGCTGGTCTATCCCTCTCATCGCCACATTGCATGCTGGTCTATCCCTCATATCACAGGGTCACCACTCCTGGGTCTGATTGGCTGCCAGTGGACTCTGCTGTCTCTCTGCTGTTTCTTACTGGTGACCCTGTTAATGCTCTGCACCTGCCCTAACCCGCCCGAGGGGCCGATAGGAGCAGCAGCTTTGTCTGGCTCGGTGCCTCAGCCGGTCAGGCTGTATTTACATGAACAGCAGAGCGTGATAGTGACACAGAGCTTGATGTCCGGGGTCGTAGCGAGGTCATGGGGCCGCCAGCTGCCTGATCAACCTCGATCCACGGGTCTGCGCGTGTGTCAGCTGCACACTCACACACATGTTGAATATATGCCACACCCCCCCCCCAGCCCCTCCCTGGAGGCCCCTGAGCATCAAGCCTGGGCGTCCTCCTGATGTTCTCGAGCACTTCGTCTGTTACCGCGACAGCAACTGGGGGGTGACCAGGAGGACAACGTGTCAAGGAGAGGAAAATGAAAACAAACGTGCGACGGGGGCTGCTGGTGCGCTCTGGGTCATTAGGAGCATGCAGGGCATTAATATGAATCAGCCCATACAGATCGGACAACATAGACCCTTAAGGCCACTGTTTGAAGTAATATTCAATTGGGGAAATTGCTTCCTGAATTTCAGTGGGTTAAAACTGAAATGATGATTTTGTTCCATGTAATAAATTTTTAAGGGTTTAATACAGTAAGATAATCTTTATCTGCAATGGAGGGAACGATCTCCTTGGAGACATTCTTATATTGGGTGATAAAATAGAACGTTGGGTCTGAGGCTTTTACATTTGACCAGAGGATGGCGTGAGGTAAAAAGACCAGCAGAGGGCGCTGTTCCATTTACTAGCACGTGGTCTGTAGCGACACTTTGACTCCCATGAGCGCTTCAGTGGTGCTCTGGCTGCCGCCCAGCTGTGATTAAATGAATTTTCATTAACTACATTTTCCAACTACTGTCAGATCAGCTGGGACAAATTATCGTGTCCAAATGCTACTCTAATATTTTATACCAGGACAGGTTTGTAGGGCGTCTAGCGTGGCGATTCGTACTTCCGCGTCGATCAGTTCTCATACCATCACTCACACGTCACAGGCAGCTTCTTCCCTCGCCAGCCTTCCTCTGTATTTGCTAGTCTTCTTTTATTCCAGTGTAAAAGTTTGGCTCTGAAATGTAAGCTCGTGTATAATGTAAAGTATTTTCTGTGACATTTTGATGAAATGGTGTCCTGTGGCTACTGGCAATGGGACAGACTCGGATGAACACGACATCCAGGCTGATTTCCTTCCCACGTTTCAGCTGCATTACACCTCTCATCGTCTCAGTAATTAAATGTCAAGTATGAAAAAAGACAAGCAAGTATGGTGGACAATCCAAGGCAGAACCAGGACTGCTGAGTGCTACATGAAACATACTACATACATGAGCACACGCCTGTCCCTCTGTTTACTGGCACCTCTGTACATGTGCCTGTCTGTCATCTGTAATCCTGGAGGCGGAAATCTATTGACAATAGAAACACTGAATTGACCAAAACTGTTTGACCTCTGGGTGGTGGGGGGGGTCAAAGGTCAACTGAGTTGCCCTCTTCCCCATATGCACACTTTGAGATAAACACTTTCACATACGCACATTTTGTCGCTGAGAGGTTTTGATGCGATTTCTTCCTGCTCTCTCACACACAAAATAAATGATCGATCTCAGTGATGAAGTAGTTCTTCTAACACATGATCACACTCAGTCTCTCTCTGCCTGTTTGCATTGTTGTTCTTGCCCATAGGCTGGCCGGCGGTGTGGGTGTCCCCATGTCCACAGGCTGGCCGGCGGTGTGGGTGTCCCCATGTCCACAGGCTGGCCGGCGGTGTGGATGTCCCCATGTCCACGGGCAGGAATGAAAACGTAAATGGTCAGCAGTGCGAGAGATTGACTGTGTCCAAGTATTATGAGCCTTGAGTTAAAATGCTGACAATGTTGGAAGATGATGCCGTTGATAATGATTGAACTGGGCTTCGTTCTGTTATTTTTTATGTCTTCCTCCATCTGTGAGACACAGTTCCCTTTTGTCTCTCATTCTCTTCACCTCTCATCCTTCACTGTCTTTGTCCTGCTCCCAGCCATTGACCTTTGACCCCAGTCAGGTTCAGTGGTAGGTCAGCAGCATGGGAGAGTGGGGTGTTCACCAGCTCACTTCCTTGGCCGTTCATACAGCTGCTGCTGCCATGGCAACAGTTATAAAAAAACAGACCATGAGATCATCAGGACACCAACCCCAGCTAGTAACCTGGCTGTGTCTGTGCCTTCTGTGGGTGCCTTCTGTACCTGCCTCACTCTCCCGTCCATTTAATTTATTCCTGTCTGTCTGTGCCCATGTCTCCCACCCATTTTCTTTATTCCTGTCTGTCTGTGCCCCCTTTCCCACCTGTTTTCTTTATTCCTGTCTGTCTGTGCCCCCTTTCCCACCTGTTTTCTTTATTCCTGTCTGTCTTGTGTCCTTTCTCCCACCTGTTTTCTTTATTCCTGTCTGTCTTGTGTCCCTTCTCCCACCTGTTTTCTTTATTCCTGTCTGTCTTGTGTCCCTTCTCCCACATGTTTTCTTTATTCCTGTCTGTCTTTGTCCCGTTTCCCACCTGTTTTCTTTTTTCCTGTCTGTCTGTGTTACTCTCTCCTGCCTGTTTTCTTTATTCCTGTCTGTCTTGTGTCCCCTCTCCCACCTGTTTTCTTTATTCCTTTCTTTCTCTTCTACCCACTTTCACTCCATTCTCTCATTTAGTTTCTTCCTCCCTTTTACCCAATAGCTCGCCTCCTTTTCTACATCTCAATGAATAACTTACTGAGATTTCTAAGGCAGCACACAAGACAATATCTAATTTGCAGTACCAGTCAAAAGTGTAATATATAGCCTCGAGGCAATGAAGTAATACATTTCAAATTTCAAATTGCAATGACCAAAAGAAATGTTCAAAATCTCAACATTTCTCTCAAACTTTAGACTTTTTAAAATAGTCCCCTTTTTCGTCCATGACAGCCCTGCAGACTCTTGGTATTCTTATAACCAGTTTCCTGATGTAACCACCTGGAATGCTTCTCCAACAATCCTAAAGGAGTTTCCACAAGATGTGGGCACAAGCTGGCTACCTTCAGGGGTTAAACCAGAATCAGAGAGTAGAGGGAGCCCTGTCAGGTGTAGAGGGGGCTGGAGGGGGGAGGGTGCTGAATAGGTTGCTGTATACATTAGTTCATTAGGTATCACATGTATTTATGGTCACAATCTTAAAGATATAGTACATTCATTTTTCCGCATGTTGTGTTACCACTTACAAAATGCAAAATAAACCAAAAAAATATCAAGTTATCATCAGTTATTTTTATTGGGTATGAGTATTTTATGTCACACAAGTAATGCTTGATTTTTAAAAAACATATCATGCAAACGAAAGTCAAAAATGCATCGAAATGGCAAATCACTACACGTAATATTTTTGCTTGTTCATTTGTAATGACCCCATGAAAACATTAAAATATCAAGTCATTCACAGATTGCTTCTTACATGCATCTTACCTCTAACAAAGCCTAGCTAGTAGGTGAAGTTTTGGCAGCAGTACGGTAAGTGAAATTAGTCATAACATAACGTGTAGAAAGATCTCATCCACTCAAGAAATCAGTGCAACTAATGAAAACTGACATTAAAGCTGATGAGAAACCATGATATTTACTGCAAAACTGTCATGTTATTTAACTGTTCCCTTTGAATATTTTACTAAATTTTGTGTCATTAACAAAAAAAAAGGTTACTGTTGAAGGAGAAGGAGCTGCGACTTGGATAGAAAAAGGCAGAGCTGGGCTCCTCTGGGCTCCATCTATATTTAATCCCTGGCTACCTTTGTTTTACTCTTCGACTAAACTCATCCCAAATCAGCTGTATAGGGTTTAAGTCGGGGGGTTGTGGGGTCCAGGCCATCTGTCACAGCGCTCCATCTCTTTCTTTGTTCCGGGGTTAATACTTGCTACATAACCTCATGGGGCGCTTTGAGTCGTTATCTTGCTAAAAGAGGAATTCCAATAGGTGTGTCCAGACTTTTGACTTGTACTGTACATTGCTTCATCTGTTAAAATGATTTTAAATGATCTGTTTCCATGTTGGTACATATTTACGAGTTTTTTCAGTGTAGACATGTAGACACTGACCGAACAGCCAGTGAGTCAGAGGATTATGTTAACAGACACAGTTGTCTTTCCCAGTGCAGTTTCAGTGACCAAACATGTTTTCTGGGACACACCCCTGTGGGGGGCAGGGGGGTTCAGACTAAATGTAGACTTTCCAAAAGACCTCTCCTCACTAGCAAAAGAGCACAAGTGTATATTTGTGTGATAATGAGCACAGACATTTGTGTATGTATGTTACGTCCCTCTTCGGTTTCCTGTTTATGTCGGGTTAGGCTGCATTATGGGTTTTTCCAGGTTGCAGGTGCTGGTGGTGGTTTGCTTCTCCAATTGATTACAGGTGAGACCTGTTGGATGGGTGCAGTCTTCCCTACTAGAGCCCCGGGTCCACCTGCATCAGGGAGAGAGATTCGCCACGCTGAGTGTTTCCGCTGCTGAGATTTTGTTTGTCTGATTTGATATTCTGTTTTGCTGCTCTCTCATTTTCTCCGGACTTTTGCTTTGGCACTTTCTTCTTCTTTCTTGTAAATCTTAACCCTAGATCATTGAGCCAGCTGGTTTGGGTCTTTTATGTCGCTGTCATTGATTTGGCCGTAACAATGTATGTATGCTGACATTCACGCTCTCCTTGTTTACACATATTCCCTGTTTTCCTGTTCTTTGTGTCTAATCTTTGGCTTGGTATCTATGTTCCTTCACTCTGGGGCGTAACCACCATGCAACATGGCAAGGGCATAGATTTGGGTATGGACTGGTGGGGCATGTGCCTACCGATATTGTGGGAGTAGCATGTGTGTTTTGGGGCAGGTCACTGCAATATGGAGTGGGGGGGGGGTGTTCTCCTTTAATCTTCTCCTGCAATTCGCATATAGACCCATAGGTGGTAAAATCAAGAAAAATCAGAGTAACACAGAAGGGGGGGGGGGGGCAGAAGAACAGTGAATGTGTTTTATGAAACAATAAGAGATATAATAACCATATGATGTGGTGAACAGAGGATCATGTAATGCTGGTGACATCACACCCCGGCAGGATGACCCAGGGCACTGAAACTCAAAGCCTCATGGTGACTTGGCAGTAGCAGGGGGGTCCATGTCAGTCACTAAAGATAAACTCATTTGGAAGGCGTAACATAAACAATGGGCTGTGGGTTACACCCATCAGTTATCTGCAGGGTAATCCCACCCACCAGAGGTTCTGAGACCTTGCTGATCTTGTAGGACAAGGGCATGGTCGTGGTCATGAACTATACAGTTAAGTTACATTTGAATTATTGCTTTTTGAATTAACATCTACAGTGTTAATGCTACTCTCTCTAACATTATTGTTAACATGGTTGTCTTATCCCTATCAAATGAAGACATGATTGTATAAGCTATTAGAAGGTCCTCAACCAGCCCATCCTCCATGAGACCCTCACACCAGCCCATCCTGCATGAGACCCTCACATCAGCCCATCCTCCATGAGACCCTCACACCAGCCCATCCTCCATGAGACCCTCACACCAGCCCATCCTCCATGAGACCCTCACACCAACCCATCTCCATGAGGCCCTCACACCAACCCATCTCCATGAGGCCCTCACACCAGCCGATCTCCATGGATAGGCTTCAGTGTTGCCATGTCTCTCAGACACAGGGCGTCTGTTTAACGCAGTGACACGTGCAGCCTCTTTAAACATGTGTGCCTTCCTGCTTCTGTGTCTGCGGGATGTGTTTTGGAGCAGGATGCCATGCCTGTGCCTCCCTCTAATGACTGCCATCCCTCTCTGTGCCGCGTTATTAATTAGCTCAATGAGCCTTGCCCATAGTCTGGGATGCTGGATTAGTGCACTGGCACACACCACACATTCCTATGGCTGCCCGCCTCACTTTGGCCTGCAAGGGGGTGGGCAATTAAGACCCCACAGAGAGGGCCCCATTTTCACCAGAGTGCAAGGGCGTGGCCTGTGCAGTGGGCATGGCCACCCTACGTTAGCTGGCCAATCCTAAGCCTCAGGTGAGTTTCGGCTTGTGAACAGCTGGACTGGGGTCAGAGGTAAGAGTAGGTGGGTGACTGCCCTGCCAAGCAGCTGCACCTTCAAGGTACAGAGTTTAAATTCCCACCCACATCAGTCCGTACACTTACATGCACATTTACACGCTACGGTTATAGCTCGACTAGGCCATATAATCGGACTAATGTTCTTATCCCAGTATTCATGCATGGGAGGAGAATCGATTTATTGACTGAAGTATGTACGACTCTGCTACAATAGGTGGCGATATGGCTCCTTTCAGCTTGTTAGTATTTGGCTTTTTCTGGTTCACCTATTATGTCACAGACATAAAAAATACTAAAACATATGCTAGATAATCTTCAAAAGGAATAATCATTTAAATAGCAAAACTTGCTAGGTTTGTTTTTCCTATGACAGAGTACAAATGTTTTAGTGAGACTTAAATTCCCTGCACTATGATAATTGTACCATTTTTAAGGTAAGAAAAAGCCTGATCTAAATCTAGCTGACTAGCAATGTAAGAATTGGATGTGCATTACAAGTAATATTTGTATTAATATTGCACGTCATCCTGCCCTACTGCAGCCATTTTTCGAATTCGGTAGAAAATACCCTGTTTCGCATTGTGATGTCATTTGGTGCCCGTACCAATTTTTTACACCAGTGGAAAACCAACACCTTGAAATATCATATTTTTGATACCTTCGTGAAGTACCAAAAGTACGGTACCTGGTGTGGTGGAAAAACGCTCTTTAGTTGAGTGGTGAATTGGGCAGCTTTACAGCGCTGTACATTTCACGCGTGCTGTATGTCCTCTGCTATGCTCCAAGCTTCTGTGTACCAGCTTCTTCTGTTACTTGATGGGGCAGCATGCACAGAGAGCCTAGGCCAGTTTGAGTCCAATTGAACATATACAAGCAGAAGTAAATCGACTCCCAGTCGCATTTTCTGGGTGTCTTATTCCGCCTTCAAGAAATTTGACTTGGTACAAGTTCAGTTGGACTAAAATGTGTACATGTATTTTAAAAGTCTGGTCTTTAGTTGGACTTACCTAATAATTTGATTTTCTTGTGTGCATGTAAGCGTACTGAGTGTCCAAACATGAAAGGGAAAGAGCAGGCATTGCTGGTGGATTTCTGTGTCCGCTGCTGTGCACTTCTCACCTGCTTCATAAATGCAGGTGTTTTCCTGCAGCAGAAAGTGTGTGTAGAAAGACTTCCTGTCTGAGAAAGCATGTGCCTTTGCTGGCCTGGGATCAGTCTTTGAGCTCTTGCTCATCTCTGGGCTTGTCTCTCTGAGAGACCTTGTGCCTTTTCTGCCCTGTTGTCAGTCTGTCAGCCCCTGTGTATCTGAATGTGTGTGTGTGTGTGTGTGTGTTTGTGTCATTTGCGTCCATATTATCAGACACTCAGCGTTTGATTACACAGCCAGTGACCTCACTGTGACCCTGGCTCCGTGTGAGTAAAGGAGGAGTGTGGGGGGGGGGTACATCTTGGTGTTTGTCAGGCTCTGTCAGGGTGCTGATGAATGGGGGGGCCTCTTATTAAAGCAGAATTAGAGCAGAGGGGGCCGATAAATGATGGCGTGCCTGGCTCTGCCACGGGGGCCGGGGAGCCGGATGGTGCACCATCAGTGTCATCAGTCTTTATTACCCCCCCGGGAGCCATGCTGGGGGGGTGCAGCTTGGACCCCAGGACGCATGGCCAGGGTCCCTCCGCTGTCCCGCCTCATCCTCCCCCACCTCCTCCACACTAACCTTCCTCGCTCTCCGCCTCTGCCTCCGTTTTCCTGTCTACAGTGGGGGGGGGGGGGGGGGGGGGGGGACCACAGCCGATTTATCATGGTGAAGTTGCAGAGCACAGCCAAGCTCACCAGGCACAGACCAAAGATAGGCTGCTAAGTGGCGGGGGCGGGCTGGGGGGGGG
>JAODJU010000038.1:912786-928176 GCA_026776725.1 Gnathonemus echidnorhynchus
ATCCCCCCGAAACAATTAAACAACTTCACAACTCAACGGACAATAATGCATATATATATATATATATATATATATATATATATATAGTTGTTGTTATTATTATTATTATTATCATTGAAAGAAGAAGAAGAAGAAGAACAAGAAGAAGAAAGTAAACAAGCACCGTTTATATATGTAAATGTTTGTAAACACCAAAAACAGAATTGCCCAGCAGGATGTTTATTACTGCAACTTGCTCCTGAGGCATATTGTTTACATTTGCATTACAGGTCCTGCAGTGAAACACATGCCTCCAGAAGTTTCCATTCAGTCCCTCAATACAAGCGCCTTTACCCCGTCGATGCGCCACGTCCTGGGCGGTGTGTAATGCAGAAGCGGTGGCAGGCCTGAGGCCAGGAATGGCGGGGGTTCTCCTTGGTGTGCTTCGCCCACAGGGGCTTTAAGTACATTTTGACGGGGCCTCATACTCGTAATCTTATTAACTGGTTACGCGCCCGAACGGTAGCAAACAGAAAGGAGAGCTGAAGCGCGTTATTTAGCTACGCGGCTACGTGCCTGAGCGGCAGGAAATATCGGCAGTTTCACTCGCACGGCTGCAGCCATGGAGGGTCGCTCAGAAACGCTTCATTAATAACTGCTAGAGGAGCCTCCGGGACAAAACAGATGGAGGCGGGGTTTCAACTTCGGTGAAGTTCACACCTGACTGACGTGAATCAGTGGATCCCTTTCGGTTGTTAGCAGTGTTCAGGGCTGTCCTTTAGTGCAGTTTGGAAGATCCGACTTGTTGTGGAGAACGCTGATGGAGATGCGCTACGCTGCTGTGCAGGGAGCAGCCGCTCAGATCTGCTAACTTAGGACGTGACACTCCCACTGTCGGGTTGGTTTTGTTTTTAATGAAGAGAAATTCATATGTTGTCCTATCAGCTATTATCATACAATATAGTGAATGTACGACTACACCGGTAAAAAAAGAAACACGAAGTGTTGCGGTGTCGCAAAATAACTGAAAATAGCATCCAAGAATATTTCCATCGTATGCATTTTTCGTGTAGCGCCGGTTGCACGCGCCGTTTCCAGGGGGCGCCCCCTGCTATAGCCTTCTCTTCGTAACAACTACAGTAGACTGTCCCTTTCTCTAAAAATGTGTTTTTAAGTTTTTATTCAACATTAATAATGGTTCAGCCATGACGTATTAGGCCTATAATTTTGTAATAATATTAAAACCCATTAAAGTACAAACAGCTGTATGTAGCATGGTAATAACCTTACCTAGGTGACAAGATCTGAGTATAATACTTTCTGCTTGATACTGTGGTTTTCATTCAGCACTGTGGGGCGTAACTGAAGGTTTGGTTACAGTCGTTAAGTTTAGGACTGAGGAAACTGGTTTAAAGTTTAATGGTTACGCTTATGTTTGCGGCGTTGTGAGCTTGAACGACTTCTGCCTGCAGACTTAAATAACAAAAACAGCGCCTTTGCATTACAATTAACTAACACACACGAAATGGGTATTTTTCCGGAAAAAAAAATACGATTTTAAGCAAATTGTATAAATAATGTATATAGTTTGCTGTTGGTTCTATGTGTTATATCATCATAATATATAACTTAATATAGTTGCTATAGTGTAGTGACCAGTCATCAACCTACAAAAAGATGAATAAAAATAAGCAACAAATGAAATACTCCAAAATTCACCACTCTTCGTAATCATTTGGCGTATTGAAAGTGCTACAATCCTTACGATTAATACAGACTTAATTCTCCGAGGCACTGACCGGGTCAGTTTTGTCCAGGCGTGTTAGGGGTCAAGAGGTGAAAGGTGAAGCGGAGGATAGCAGCATATTTTACCACGGTTTGCTTCGTGTGCTCGAGCTTCGTGCGAAAACCTAACGTTCAGTTTAAAGACAATAAGCGCTCACTGTCTGAATTAACTACAGCCCTGCGTGGATGAACATGAATGTCAGGCAAATCTGGAACACCTAGATGAGTAGATAAAAAGAGTGATTTTTTCGTGTTTTTAACGCTTGTAACAACAATAGAGAAGATAAAACTTATTCATATACGTTTGTTATATGACCTGTCCCATCCACAAAGTGTCAGTTCCTTATTATTACACGTAATGTCCAAACGATTAATTAAACTAGTTCAAATTATTTAATTTTGCTTCAAGACCCTAAACAGATTCATCATTGTAAAATAGGCCTGCAACAATCTCAACAATTCATATAGCTCAAATGAAATATAACAAAGAATTACGTATTAGGAGAACAGTAGTATCAGACAAAAAAACGTACATATTGATTTACGGAATAACACGGCAGCTGGGTCAGCAGTTGACTGTTCAACAAGCTGAGCGCTCAAAGCGAACTAACAACGCAGCTGTAAATTACAATGCTGAGTTACACTGTATGATATTGCACCGTTATGCACTTGAATTTAAGTCAAGAAACGCAAGCCTATAGTACGGGACCTTAAAATAGTTAAAACTGTAATTCAATATTAGGTATTTATAATATACATTGTGAAAGTAAGAACAAGTATACAACATGGAATATATAAACAGTTAATACAATAATTATATAATTGTTGGGTCGTTACGATATCCTTTATAATGTGGGTGGGCTTGGCACCGAAACCACTATTCGCCATTTTTATTGCAGATATTTCTATTTTTATTATATTAAAATATATTCTATTAAGAACACATTTCAAAATGAGTATCAGTAAGCATACAGATATTGTAGGCTTTCTTATCCATATCAAATCATTAATTATTTAGCTACAACTGAAGTCGCCATCTCTCACCGAATAAATAAAACAGTAAATAACACAGAATATAACAGGCTTCCGAAGCTCGTATGTTTCCTGAAATGTTCTGAAAGAACAAAGAAACTAAGAAATCATAGATAGATAGATAGATAGATAGATATCTAGATAGATAGATAGATAGATAGATAGATAACGACAGGGAGAATGAAGAATCATCACAATAATATTTGTTGTTCAATAAATCTATGGAAATATCGTGAAACGAGTATCACGCATATTTTTAATTATTTTAAAGATGTATGTTATATAATATCCCAGGTTTTCTTTATTTTACCTATATTAAGCTATTATTATTATTATTATTATTATTATTATTATTATTATTATTAATAAATAATAAATATAATAAATGTGTTCCCCTACTTCATTTAAAAATGTTCCAGTTTAAATTTTATCGGATTCAAGTAGACTTCTTTACTCACTGAATATTAGTTTAGTGTTTACTCTTTTCTACAAAAGTATTTAAAAACGTAAAAAAAACGAAACCCCTTGAAATAAACTTTAATATTTAATCCAGCGGATTTACACAATACACAGCTGCCAGTAATTTTCTGTTTGTTGTTGCTCAACCGTATTCCTACATTGAATTCCTATTATGAACCGTCGATAAGTTTTTAATACTGTATCTCCAGCATTGTCAATATTTATGACATCAATAAAAAATATATTAAATTAATTTTCGCTTGTAACAAATTTATAAATGAAATATTTTCACCGACGACAATTTATGAACCTGATATTAGAAAGCAGAATCGAAGTTAATTCTACAAGGTGACTTATTCACAGAGGAAATCGTCGACTGCTATACAGCCTATTTATAACATGATACCTGTGACTTCAACGGTAATATACGTTTCCCATCTGGACGTACTAGGTGATATTGCATTCTTCACATACCACCTTCAATTAAAAAAACACATATAAACTCAAAGTTACACATTATCAAAGAAATTCAGATTCCCCAAGCTTTTCTAAAATTACAATGCGAAGAAACTCTTTTTTAATCCATCCATGTATTTTCTGTACTTGCTTGTCCTCAAGAAATCCATGGCAAAAATTTTCTCTCATGCTTTATTGTGTGATATGCAAAGAAAACTTCTTGCCAATAACAGGCCTATGAAATATGAAAGTGGACACAAAATGCAACCGCAAACCTATTTAAAATTGCAGAATCCCTCACAAGGTTCAAGGAAACGAGTTAAGACTCATTCACTGCGGGGACACCTTCCCTAACCTCCCGGTGACCCGCCCGGCTCTCTCTTTTGGTTCAGCTGTTCCATTTAAACGGTTTCATTTGCCACTATATGGATGCTCTGTTGTATTTTGTAATTCGATTTCTTTTAGATTAGACTTGTTATTAATATTTTTCTGATCTTGGTCACTCACAAATTCAACGTGTATGCGCGTGATGTATTGTCTAATTAGACAAAAGAAGCTGCTTAATAAATGCAAATATAAAACTATAGCAAATATAAAACAATATCAAAATAAAACACAATCTTTCGTTCTAAGTAAAACGACAAGAGCATAATCGTTACAAAGATTTCGGGAATCCGTATGTCTTCATCTGAAAGCCTGTTCTACTCTGTTGATCAGAACATAAATATTTCCTCTGACAAGGAGCTGGTGGCGCTGTTCGTTCTCAGTTTTATGTATGTGAGCTGCTCACGGACTCCATGCTCGGTTCTGTTTTGGGCCAAAGCGCTGCAGCTTAAACCTAAATTCGCTGCTCTGTATGAAGCAGCGCCCGTGACCACGACGTATTATTTACAATTATGATGTCGTCGACCTTATCATGGAAAGTAAAGCTGGCTGCCGTGCACTTTGGGCCTAATGAACACGTTTTCTCGTATTCAAGTACTTAGCCGCAATGACATTCGAACTGGAAATATGAGTGGACGCAAGAAAATGCATATAAATTCTCACCTAGACAATACAATATGTAAAGGTATTGCAAATAAATAAACTGCAAATAAATAAATTAATAAATCGCAGCCCTGTCCCCTTAGGTGACCCGTATTTTGGGGGGACCCACAGCGATCCGTATTCTGTTGGTTCACTTTTGCTGGCACCGTGGCTCTGGGGATAGCACTGTTTTTTTTTACCGCCAGACTTCTGGGTTCGAATCCCACCTCTGATGTGACGTGCAGTTCATCTTAAGGGTTTTTCCGTAATTTTCCCTCCAGACGCACCGAGACCTTTTATGGGATATGAAGGGAAAAATTGATTCTCATCGTCAGATGTTTCCAGGAATCCCTCCGTCCATTCATATCAGTAATATCACTAGCCTATTTATCAGTCATGTTTAAATTGAGTTGCACAATCTGATAGGAATATTCTGAATAGGCTTAAGGTGTTTCAGGGATATGGGGATTCTAAGGTAATAGAATTGCTCTATGATCGAAATATTACTTTTTATAATCAGGTACGCAATGAATGTTAATCGCATAAGTACTGGTGGCTAATGTGGGAGGCAGAGCAGGGAAATGGGCTCATGCTGGACTGTGAATGTGCGTAATGTGAGACATGTATGAAGCTTTAAGCACGTACAGCGGCTGCTTTAACCTCGACTAACCGCAGTTTTCAGCTGCAACGCAACAGGCGCTGCCAGCGCTGACTACTTAGCTCGGCTGGGCGGGGCGCGGTGTTAATAAGACCAAGGTCGCAGGTTCATCCCGTACAGGCTGCCCCTTTCCAAAATTTATAAACCAAAAACAGGTTTCAGTGGAAGGCAGAACGTAACAGTTTAACATTAGCCTACACTAAACAAAAAGGTGAAATCTACCAAGAAGATTCCCCGTAACAAATCAGCACCAGGACAGAATAAAAGTTGCCCTAATGCTCTTATACTCTGATGTGTGTTTTTTTAGGTATAAAAGGCAACGATATGGCGCGATTTATGCGGTCAGTTCTGCGCATTGAAAATAACATTGTTGCTAAATGAAATTAGCTAGACTAATTTCCTTCTTAATCACGATCTGTCGCGAATATATCCTGGTATTCAGGAATCTTTAGTTGTCTTTCATTCTTATATTGCATTTCACATCTGTTTTATAACATCCTCTAAAAGTAATAAATCGTAGCGACAGTGAATCCAACACCTGATGCACGTCTGAGACAGACATGAGCCCAAGGCTGACTGACTTTAAATAGGTTGCTTCAAGGCGTTGAGCATTTGAATTGCCCCCCTTTCTTCTCGAACTGCATAAACGCCTGGTTACAACTTCTGCATTTAGTTACTATTATGTTTGGCATACTACAAGGAAATGTCTCGCAGCCTACCCAGTCGTCATAAGGTGAATCATTAGTGCCGATTACACTCCGCGTTCATTACTTGCCTTGCTGTTGTTTTCATACTTACCTGCTCTAATTCTCACCTGAACTCATTTCCATTCATTTCTATAGCCATGAGTGATACTTGTTTCGCTTCCTTAATCTGTCCGTTTGAGAGGGGTAACCCGTCATCGTTTCTTAGCCCATCCTCGGGACACGTGCAAACGAAAGGTTAAGCGTCCTGTGTCCGGTGTGTTACGCTCGGGTGGATAGCTTGGGTATCTGAAGGTTTCGAAAAGCAGTTCGATTAGTTGGGCTGTCATTGATTTTGTGAGAACGCAGTTCGTATGTGTCCTGATTCCCTGACAGGAAGGAGATGAAGGATTGTGGAGAGACAGGACACTGTATTTCTGGGGAGCCAGCTTCCGTGTTTTGGCTGCCTTCTGACCCCGAGTACACTGGAGGTTCCCCACCGCACATTAAGTATCGGTAGAAATTCCTTCATGGTGTCACCCACCCGATCCCGGTTGCCCAGGCACCATTATGCCATCACTGGGTGGGAATGCGCGCGACTGGGTAATCCGATCCGTGACCGAGGAGGTCACGTGACCCGTCAGCTTCAGCCAATCGCTAACTCCCGTCCTAATGCTGACGGATTGGACGCTTTGATTAACTAATGCGACCAAGTTGTAAAAACTCACTTGAGATTTCAAAGGGAATGAACTCCTAGACATCAAGGAAAGGTTAGTAATGATGATTGTATACTGACACATTACAGTGGTGTTACACTCAAGTAGCATAAGAACATATGTTTCAGATGCATGCATAACTTAAAAGACGTAAATTATCGCAAATCTCGAAAATGTATACAAAAATATACGGACTTGTCTCCAGGTACAGTGACAATCGGTAAGTGATTGTGATTTCCTCTAAAAAAGTAGCCAGTGTGCATACTTTTGGGCTGCCATTTTATAAAATTCAACAGTTTGGGCCGGTTATAAATTGCTATATAGGCCTACCACGTTTTTGCGTAATGTATCTAGAGTACTTTGTAACCAGGTTAGTTCGTTTATAATTTCGACATACCTTTGACATTAAAACATTGCTTAAATTAAGCAAATAACCGTATGACGGCTCGCTGTACCGATTTACACAAACGTGCATGAACAAGCACGCACGAATAATTTGTCTTTCGACTTATGACCATTTCAGGTGAATATTTCAAATGTTCTTTTCAGTTACAAAAGTAAAAATATGATTTGAGAAAGTTAAAGATTCGTTTCCGAATTATACGTGAATTTCATGGGCAGTATATCATCCATTATATATATATATATTATAAAACTTAATTTTCAGCTTAATTTATAGCCTACACACGTAGTAATCCATTTATTCTGAATTAGGTATACATAAATATATTAGTTAAAGATTAGTTCAAGCGACAGAACTTGCTAAAACGGAATTGGGGGGTGTCAATGTGTTTCTTCCTCTTTACATGATTGTAATTATTATTGCAAAAAGTAATTATATTGCAGAATTCTTTGCCATTGTTTGTGTTTGACGATAAACAGTGCAACAGTTTAACAGCGGTAGGAAAACTCTCAGTCTGATAATAACTGGTTAAAATGGAATGTTCTTGGTGGATTTAATTTTTTATACACACAAGAGCTTCAAGTAAAAATTGGTACTTCCACCCACTATCTTTGCTAATGGTTTAGCAGGCTTCTATTTAAAGAAGTAGAATTCAGTCTAAATTGAATGAAAAATGTATGTCTTAGTGCAATGCGGCCTACGAGGGTTATCCGCTATAGCCAAACAGGCCGGCTGGCATTAAAGCGTAATAAAGAGCCTTCACCGCTGTTTAACTCCATAACGCAAACCACTAGTGTCCTGCCAGTGTGTTAATATACTTTTCAAATTACACACCATTTGTAAGTAATCATTAATTCTATAAAATTAAGTACCTATTTATAGCAATTCCTAAACAATTACATAGTCACTACGTAGAGAAATTACATACGTTTCCAATATTCTCGGATACATGGTTTTCAACGTATACTTTAACTGTACGACCACATTAGGCAACTGTTTTTAAATATTGCAGTTGATGGAATAAAATCTATCATGGGAACTAGTCATATATCTATAGATGCAGTAGATACTTAACACCAAGGCACGTGGTGGTTGTTCTCGTCTCTCTTACGAAAGTGTGACTGCAGCTTACAGCTGGTCTGGATTCAGGCTCCTTCACAGCTCAGCGCCCGTGACCAACTTATGGTACCTAGTTTTAATGCATTATAACGACAACCGCGTCAGTCGCGTTATTGCCAGTGACAGCAAGGTGAATTTGTTTAGCATATTTAAGTCGCTGTTGCCAAGCTGGACTCGACTTCTGGTTCTCCATCTGTATAAATACTATATTTATGATTCACTCACGTTAAAATGCAGAGAAAATAAAAAACACACGTTCATTGTTGCAGCCTTTTACTTGTTGTATGTTTGTTAAATTTTATTTTAGATTGTGTCGTGTTTTAATGTAATTTTTTTTCAATTATCATTTTGTTATCCGCCTAAGAATGAGAAAGATTCCTGGTACATTCAGCAAGCAGCAGAATGACCTCATTGTTTTGCTGTTTCAGTGAAAGCCCATTCACCGCGTGCAAAGGCCATGGCGGCGGTTCAGCACGAGGTCAGGTTATAATTAGCCCTCCTGTGCACATTGGTCAGCCGATCCGTTGGGGCCAAGCGAGGGAAGCTGTTTTCACACAACCCAAATATACGCTTTTCACACAGAAATGGACATATTCAAATGATATCAGACGTAGCCTACTTCGAATGGGTTTGTTTTTATTAGTTACAAAAGAGGATTATTAAATGTTTAAAATAGTTTAATTTCGTCCTTTTTTAAAGAAATGGATATTAAGTAAGTGCACCAATGCCATTATCGACATGTAACAATACTTACAAATACGAGAATATACTAAGAAAATGAGTTAGGCCAAGTATGAACGCTATTTTAGAATGAGCCCGACACCAGGAGCAGCGAGACAAGATAAATATTTTATCCGCGATTTATTGATTAATTTCAGATAGTGGTCGGGATACTTTAAGTGCGTGTACTATTTAAGTGTAAACAAATGTACGAATTTTGGTACATATAAAATCGAACATAAAGGATTCTTGGGGAGTGATGACTACATGCGTGCTTACCAGTGAAGCGCAAATGCGTCACTCGAGCGACGCGGTTAAGACGACCGCACTCACGTGCCACCTACAAAAGCAGTCTATAAAAAATCACTTCTGTTTTGTAAATTAAAAATTAATCGTTTTTTCCCCTCTTTTTTATTTCAAGTTTGTTTTCACATGTAACACTGACTCCCCACAGTGAGTACTGTAATATTAAATCAAAGAAAAATTAATATTAATTTTGATTCGCACAAGTACCTTAAAAATAAAAATGCACTTCATCGAAGTAATGTAAATTAACAGAAAGGAGTGCATTAATAGAAAGCAAATTAGGCCTATTTAAAATGAACTTTTTTGGAAACCGGGACCTTCTTTATTAAGTGTATTAAGCGACTAAATGCTAAAAAATTAAATTCTTAATCAATTAATTGGTGTCTTGATTGCGAAAATTACACATTAAAATTATTCTTTAAATATTTACGCAGTTTTTACCACTTAATGTCAATTCACAAAGAAACTGACCAACCAATTTGAGTCATTCATAGTTATGTAGAGTTATTTGAACAAGAAATTCATAAATATCTCTGATATTTTACTAAACACATGCGCGCGGGGAAATACTGAGAATATGCTCAACGTATGCTGACAACGTATGTAACATCACTTCGAAGCAGCAATATAACAGGCCTATATATATGTTGAAGGCTGTTAACAGCAATGTTTGCATCGATATATCTTTAATTGTATTTGAGAAATAACTCTGGTCTAATCAGCGATTGCACTGACAGCTACAATAAAGCAAATATTTACAGTTGTTTCTAAGCTTTTAAAACGTGTAGGCTTGCCCTCTTTGGAAAAGAATTATCGCGTGTTTTGACTACAAAATAGTAAAAGTGCTGGTTATCGTTCCTTATTTTAAGATGAATTTCAAAGTTTTTGAAAGATGACCCTAGATATCAGACTAGTGCCCATTTTTAATGTCAGCTGTCGATGACTGTTTTGAACAGCGTCGCGTCTGCCTCTCGGCTGGGAGAAAGTCACTAACGTTACTGAAGTCATGTCATATTCTTGGGAAACTCTGATGTGTATGGAATAGAAACATCAATAACAGTAATAATAATAACAGGAAATCAGTAATAGTAGTAATAAATGTAATAATAATAATAATAATAAAATTTTGTAAAATGTGTCCAGGATCAGCTTTAAAATAACAAAACCAGCGTCTTCAACGCCAATCCACTAATCCAGATTTTTCATTTCATTGTATGTCGTGCAATGACAACAAAGGCTATTATTCTGTATTATGTTACAGTGCGGTAGGTTTTTATTTTATCATCATACCGTATTCCTTATTTATGATCATCAGTGTCAGTTGCAGATAAAGTAATACGTTTATTTAATGTAATTGTACCGTTGAAACCAAATCTACACACACACACACGTGTGTATATATATATATATATATATTTTTTTTTTTTTTCTTATATAGAATATTATAAAGAATCTATAAATATTCTATATATATATATGACTTCAGTAACGTTATGCGCGCAATCCCAAATAAACAAAAGCGGTGTATGGGCTCAGAAATATGGTCCCAGCTGGACGGCTAAATGGGATTCTACATGCAGTTTTGTGCCGAGTGACTGAACGCGATATATCGCTTCCCTCCGAACATTTGCATGGTGCACGTATCCATCTTCCTGTCAGCTTTGGGGTCGCGTAGGGTTCACTTGCTTGCTTGTTTCTCTCGCTTAAGCTCAATAAATAAATCTCCGTGGCTTTCTGTTTACAGCCTGAATATAAATTCGTTAGCAGTCGATCGCGAGCCCGCATTGGACCATTGGAAATGTTTTTTTTTTCTTTCTTTCTGTAATGACTTGCATCTGGGCGAGGGGCAAATTCTTGGGAGAGAGAACAAGCCCCCCCCCCCCCGCACTGCTTCCCGGCGTATGCAAATCTATCACCCGTCAAATTAAATAATTGAAGGAAAGCCTTTAGCCCGAATTAAACCGATACGTAACATTTCTGACTTGTTAAAATATTGCTTATTGCCTTGCGACACGTTGAAGGTTTCTGTGAGCTACCCGGCTCATAATGACCGCGGACTCTGAATGTTCACCTCACGGCACCGATGGCAACATATGTCTCATCCTAAACGTTTAAAGGGCGCGGAGCGCACACATTAAATAGCGGTAGGTGCGATATTAACAGGCTGACCTCAGAGGAGGTAACCCTCTCCAGCTGGCACCAGTCTGTACTAAACAGCTTGTATCACACCTCCAGACGTACTGGCCAAAACAGAGGATAGCGAAAGACCAGGGCTGGTGCTCAGACTGAAGCAAAGGTGGCGTCATTCAGTGAAAAAAAACAGCCCCCAGCAACAGCATGTTGGGGGCTGTTAACATATTGGCAGAGACTACAGCAGTGGAGCAGGCAGCCTGTTGGGTCCTTTTGTACTTCGTTCAGTGGTCGTTGACACCAGGACCCCGCTCTCTGATGATACTATAAAAATGTTGTAATGGCGCACTGGTGAAGATTAAAAGGGCATATGTCCTTTAAATAGGTCTCGCAGTCTCCGAATCAGAGGCGGGAAACCGTAACAATCGCTTATGTTTGCTGCTTATCCCCGACACGTTGTGGCTACTGTGGGAATGAAGCTACGGGATCGCAATCGCGTTCCCCTCCCTCACCGGGAAAACCCTGAAATGACACCGCTGCCGCTGACGCGTGGCCTTTACTTAACCCCGAAAGATTTGTTAGTGCTCATTATTTTTTCATCTCTCGACCCCAGGAGCGGCGGGAATGGACTGGCACTGACAGATGACTGTCAGCACCGATGAGGAGCCCCCCCCCCTACACGCGCAGTCGCCGCAGTCACGTGACGGGGCTGTGCAGGCTGGGAGCGCTCGTCCCGTTTTACCTTGTCAAGGCGGGGGAGACACATGCCGAGCGACTCCTCCCCCTATTCTGCTGGCCTGAGCTCCCTCCGTTGTACTCTCCAAGCATGCTCCATAAGGAGAGGCATGACCTTCAGCCGAGCCTGCTCCTGTAGGGGGCGCTGCTGGAATTGCCGTGTTTCACAGAAGTGGTTCAAAACTGACAAATTACCGCTGGAGACCTTAAGTACACCTGTACTGTGTCTCAGTCTCATTTTGTGTGCTCTGTGTCATTCCCAGCAGGCTACTGGGAGCGTGTCCCTCTCTCTAATGACAGAAGGTATGGTAACGGCCTGCACTGGCTGCAAATCAGCAGGTGACGGTGGCCAAGCAGACTGCGTGCAGTTTACATTCGGACCGAAGCGTTGGTCAGGGAGGCCATGTTTGCTGTAGGAAGGTGATGTCACTGCCGGGCGGAAGGTCACTGAATTTTTAAAAGAAGAATCCCTAAGTCCTTTGGTAGTACAGACGCAACTTTATTGTCATTGTCCAAGTACAGATAGAAGGTTAGGAAATGTGGTGCAGCATCTAAAAGGTGTATGAATTACATCAAAGTGCAAGATGAGCAGATAACAGGATGGCGTTCAGTGGTTGGGGGTCACTGGGGTTGGAAGGTGGGGGGGATGTCAGGTATGAGTAAAGTGGAAAGTGGGGGTGAGTATAGTTAAACTGGGGAGGTACATGTGACAGAAAAACTGAATTGAATTGAAACAGACAAATAAGACGTTTGTATGACCCTGAAAAAATTGTATCAATAACATGTTGACAAGCTGTTTAAAATCAAAGTATGGCAGACAGAAGGTAAGCACAGCATACTCTGCTGCTGGTCTCAGAATGGGATACCATCATATTCTTTAATTAAGCACGGCCAAGGATTTAGCTGTAATTCTACCACAAGCAAAAGGAACTGGAGATGTTATATTGAGAGGACCCAGCGATGACTGAACAGGCTGCAGAGCCGTTGGCCTTAATGTGTCAACATGACCTCCCGGTTACCGGTTACCGCTCCAGGAGGACGTGTGTCTAACATGGTCGTTTTGTTGCTAATGCTTAAATTATGCTGAGAATTTATTGGTCTCTTGAGTTCTTGCCTCATGACAAACATGCTACGCATGAATGAGCAAATTCCCCATTCTTATGGCAAAGATGAGCCGTGATGTGAAAATGTGATCTCTAATCAGTATAAATCCGTTATCAACAGAGCTGTTCTTTTTCCCGCTGAACTGGACGCAGCCAAAGGAGCGGATTAATCGAGCACCGAGTCCAGGACAATCTGCCATTGCTACCATGTATAGCAAGTGTGTCGTCCACAAGACATTTCTAATAAGCAAAAGGAAAATGTTTAAACAACATAATATCAGCCTTAAAATGTTTAATTTTCTTTTTTGCTTCATTCATGTTGAATGAAATATTGCATCAAAATAAAGACAGACCTGAAAATTGAAATCTAAAAGGGTGACTTTCTGAGATATTGGTATATTGTACATCTATATGTGCATTGTTCATTCCTATTCATAATATGATATTCGTAACATGATATGATACTATGTATTTTATATACAGTACTGTACAAAAGTCTTAAGCGGTCAAAAGAAATGTTTTAAGCTATTTGCCTGGGTAGTAAGTGCACTTTTGATCGGAAGAAAAAACAGAACATATGCAAATTAAGAATAACACAATACAACAAGAAAGAATTACTTCTGTTCTCCAAAAAGTTACTGATGCCTTGTTGGATGCCTAGATGAACACCGCTTCAGCTCCCAAACCTCTCCTCAGGGGCACCTCAGCAAGTCCATGTATTTATTACATTTCACCACCAGCTCACGTTACTTTAAGTATTTTATTTAGTTAAAATATTCAATGTCATACTGATTAGCTATAGGAGGTGAGCTAGTGGTCGAGTCAAAAAGTACATGGGTGTGTTGAATGGGGGCTGTAAACACTGGGGTGACTTTAGCAGAGGCTTTGAAATGACTAAGCTGACACACTTTGTCAGGCATAATGTCACAGTTTTACACCAACATGAAGGTCATTTAAGCATCATTATTTTTTTTGCTGCCTAAGACTTTTACACTATACTGTATGTTTTCCTCTTTTGAATGTACTTCCCCTGATTTTTGCATTATTATTATTATTATTATTATTGTTGTTGGTAATATTATTATTAGATATATGTTCCACAGCACAGAGCATTTGGAGCGAGGCAGCTTCATCAGTGTCGTCCATTTTTATTGTCACAGATCACCGTTAACTGTGATGCATTTAAATGCCATTGATCTTGATAATGTGGGGCATTAATATGACAGTAACAGTTGTATGTGATACAGGAAGTCAAATCCGCCAGACTGATTACTCTGTTCAGATGAGTTATCACCCTCCCGCCTGAGCGCAGCTCCTCTGCTGTTCCGTCCCATGAAGCTGCCAGATAAATAAAGGCTGTAAAGAGGACACTGAAATGGACATTCAGTCACCATGGTGACAGGAAGGGTAACAGTGGGCATGTAGGTGGACAAACAACAGAGCCAGTGAACACAAACGCATTAAACGAGATTTCATTTTATTTCATTGACCCAACAAACCTGATGCACGTATTCATTCTGAATATTACCCTAGATTGCTCAATAATGACTGGCAAGTGAGTTAATAAAGGGGAAGAAAAGAGGATGTTGAGTATCCATACAGATTACGACTTTCCTGTTCTAAATGGGATACAATGTTAGGACTAATGAAATGTGAAGCTATGTCTTTGATATACTGCTTACGTTTCTGTAGCATGTCAGACAGACAGACAAACAGACAGACATACAGACAGAGACAGATAGTGCCCAGGCAGACATTGCTATAACAATACTTACATAAGATTCTGTTTATTTGCCATTTGTACAGGTTCTCAGGAATTGTTAAGTCCTCCCATATCCCATCTTACTCTTTGGGACGCACAGACATACAGATGTGAGAGTGAGGCTTGGGGTCCATGCACAGGATCAGTCATTTATCTCATATCCAGGACCTCTGGATCAGTTTTCAGCCTTAAGGACCTTTCCTGAGGGCGCAACAATGATATGATTACTCTGGTAACTACAGGATACAAATCAGTTACCAGAGCACTGTTACTCAGAAGAGAAGAGAAGCAAAAGTGCCAGAGCGTACAGCTCCATGG
>JAODJU010000038.1:928919-947968 GCA_026776725.1 Gnathonemus echidnorhynchus
ACACCTTACCTCACACCACAGTACTGTCTCATACCATGGTACACCTTACCTCACACCACAGTACTGTCTCATACCATAGTACACCTTACCTCACACCACAGTACTGCCCCATACCACGGTACACCTTACCTCACACCACAGTACTGTCTCATACCATGGTACACCTTACCTCACACCACAGTACTGTCTCATACCATGGTACACCTTACCTCACACCACAGTATTGCCTCATATCACGGTACACCTTACCTCACGTCACGGTACACTTCTCTGTGGATGGTATAACAAATATAGACCACTTGACTTTGCTACTGTAATGTGCAAGATATGATTTTAAAAAGTGGTAAAACATCACTATTCCCAGCATCTGACTGATAGGTCCTTCGCTTTGTAGGATTTCCTTCTCCTGCCAGCACTATCACACTGATTCTGTTGTCTATCCAAGTGACAACAAGTGACCAAGTGACCCCACCATGAGCACACAAACATTTGTACAATTAAGAGTACTTACCAGGACAAAGAGTCTGATTGTGATTGTGCCCACAGTATGACTACAGTATGACTGCAGTATGACCACAGTATGTCCATATAAACATAGTACTCATTTTGTAAGTGTACTAACTGTTGCCAAAAATGCATATAACAGCATCCAGATGATTGATTGATTGATAGATGATAGATAGATAATAAAAATACCATGTTATTACCTTAATCCCACCTTCTTTCCAGCAAAGCCTTTCAATTTTAATTATTTTGTGTTTCTATAGTTCGACCTGTAAGTGTTTGAACTAACTCACTCTCAAATGAAAAATATTGTTCCAAGATAGTTGTACAAAAAAACTGATTTAACTGTATTTTCTGTATATTGCTGTTATATCAGCGGGAAAATGAATAGAGAAGCATTACACACACTAATTAAATATTTTTATTATTTACAATAAATTATATTAATAAAATTGGTAAAGGCAATGCAGTTATAAATCAAGTGAATACAGTATATACAGTGTGTGTGTGTGTGTGTATTATGTTTATATTTCATTGTGTGGACCAAATGTCCCCCATAATGTGATACAAACCTGTTATTGGTGTTATGGGGCATATTTTGCTTGGTTACTTATGGTTAAAGTTAGGGCTGCATAGGGGTTAAGGTCGTCATGTTGGGATTAAAGTTTTTCCCATGGAAATGAATGGAGAGTCCCCACAAAGACATAATTACCAACGTGTGTGTGTGTGTCTGTGTGCTTCATTTTTAAATTGTGGTTTGATTGTGGTTCTTTAAGCAAAAGGCTTTCTGATGCCAGAGATGGCTGTTAACTCATCACACAGTTTCTCATGAATCGTAGGATGACTTCAAGGTGCACACCCATGAACTGAGAAATGACTGGAATAAAAAATTGTGCTGTGGTCACTTGATTTTACACACACACACACACACACACACACACACACACACACACACGTATACACACAGATCTGTCGCTGTAAGCAGGGGAATAACTAGAAATATTGGGTCCTTTGCCAAAATGTTACCTAACATTACCTGCCCCCCTACCCTGTCCAATTTGACATGTCATTTTACATATTCAAGGGCCCCTGTCAAGTGTTGGGCCCCCTGAACCTTCCAGACTTTCCACACCCCTCAGATGCCCCTGCCTATCAGACACATTTTATTGACACACCAGCAGTTAAACTGTGCCACATAAACTATTAAACCTTCGGACACTTTCACTGATTTCATTAGGTCGACCTATATCCGAACTGAAATGAAATTCAAAAACTGTAAATCTTTTTACAGTAAAAGGTAATTCTATTATTAATTGTAATAATAGTGTGGAATATATGTGTCCTGGGAGCGGTTCGCGCTATAAGCTGTAAAGGGCGCAGTCCGCGTGGTCCCAGGGACATGATTAATGACGCCCTGACACTAATGACGGGATTAGAATGCCGAGGCCAGGCCCAGGGCTCAGCGCGCGTCGGGGGCGCGCGGCGCGGACGCGCGCGGGAATGCTTTGCATTGAAAACGCGCAAGCGATTTGATTGATGTTAATTCAATGACAGTACCAATATACATAACAGCAGCAGCGTGCACTGTCCGCTTAGTGACATCGAGTGAAACCCAGCGTCCTCTCCTCCACGCCCCAAGCCTAATCACTTCTTGGAACATTTAATAGACGAATAGAATATTTTCATCATTATAAAGAGGAAAAGGTGCGTGACGAGACTGAAAAGAGGCACCCTCTCTGATTAACGATACTGTGGCAAAACCAAACACGTTTTCCAATGTTCCAGCTTTCTGTGAACAATACAAAAACGTGCTTTTTCTAAAAATGAAATTAATACAACGTTAGCCAGCCAGCCAGACAGGAGGCGAAAAATAGCCAGCGTGTGATGGACTGAAGAGAAAGAAAAAAAGAAACACGTTTTGTTGTCTGCTTTAAGGAATGGTGCTGACGAGGCAACGCGACAGCGAATTGTTACCTCTCAATGGAAATGACTCAATGCGGATTTGCATGTCTGCGTGTAGCGCCTGCAAAACGCGCGCCTCTGTCTCAGCTTCAGCAGAAAAAAAACAATCAGTGCAGACGTGTTCTCTACTATTTAACCAAAAGGCTTTGGAATTGATTTACCGCGCAAAGATTTGATTTTGTTCCGGGAATGGAAATGTAATTGGTTTAAACTGAAGTGATTTTCTACTGTAGAGAGAGGGAGACAGAGGGAGTCGGGGCCGGTTAGTGAGGAGAGTTAATTGACATGCAGAGTACTAAGAGATTAGGGGTTTGCACGGTACAGAGGGCAAGGGTGAGGGGTATCCGAGAGAAGGGCTGCAAGAGGGCGACAGCGAAATGTATTATTATTATTATTATTATTATTATTATTATTATCCGAAAAATCATAGTGGCGGCTATCAGGCCCGGCAATGCCTCCTCCCGCCCTCAGCGGCCATAACACGTCAGAACAACATTTCATCTTCGACACAGACAGCACCGAACTTTCACTACGTTACCTGCACATACACCATCCATCCATCCATCAATCCATCCATCCCTTTTCGGTAACCGCTTGTACTATTCAGTACAAGCGGGGGGTCCGGAGCCTCTGCACATACACCAGGTATTCATGTACTTATGTCTATTTATGCAGAATATTCTATTTGCATACTGTGTACTGTTTGAAATATGTGTATTTGTTTTTGTGGGTTACTGTCTTTGAACTTTGTTTTACAGTGTTTGTGTATCTGCTCGATGTATGTAAAACAATTCCCCCCTGGGACCAATAAAGTATATATTCATGCGACTAGAGGGGCATTGCCCACCTCCCCCCCCCAAAAAAGGGGAAACTCCGCCGATGGTTACGATAATAACTTGATCTCACAAATGGACTATTTTCAACCAACATTTAACTTTGTTAAATAATCGTCATAGAGAAACAATTCAATATGATCCAGTCGTATACGCTTTCACAATAACATTTAGAATCCTTCAATAAGGAAAACTGTTTCCTTTTACAACACGTATTACCCAAAACACGGAGTATTTAAGCCGGTAAGCACGGATACCGTTTCATGGGACTATATTTCGACACGAAAAATAGCTTTCCGTGGTTATGAAACTAAGCCACATAAGTAAAGTGAGAATTAACGTATTCAGTTTTACTATTCACCGTAAGCAATTGGAGTATTTATGATAAGTACTGAAGGTTTTTAAAAGCCCTGGTCAATCAATCACGGGCATTGCGTCTTTAAAATGGTCTTTAAGCTGAATATTTCGCTGGTAAAATGGCGCACTGACTCTTACTTGCGGCAAAAGGTTTCTAACCTGCTGGTTCCGGCCTGCTCTGATCCCAGTCGTCCATTAAAGGAGGTAGGAAGGGGCTGCAAGCGGTGCCCTGGCAGCTAAACTGTCACTGCGCCCAGCGGGCTCAGAGCCTGCGGCTCGACCGCTGGAGGAGAGCCCTGTCCGGATGATTTATGTCGGGAAGTGGGCGGGGGAGAAGGGGGTGGGAGGGGGCAGAAATGCTTTGCTATAAAATAAAACACGTTTAAAAAACCAAAATAAGGTTATTTCGTGACCAATGTACTGCCCATACTGAAATTGTTTTTGTACTGTGATTATGTCGAGTCTATAGATTACGATGTAGCTTCAGTCATTTATCTTATTACTTAATAAAGGTTGGGTCGCTTATGATTCATAACAGAAATAAAATAACAGACCTCTTACAAATGAAAAACATAATGCTGAAATATTTTAATAGTTATATTATGTGGTACTCTATTGGAATTGTATAGACAATAGAAGGATGGATGGTTGGAGGGATGGGGGCTGTTTTCCTATATTGAGAAAAAGCCAGATTTGTAAAATTAGAACGTTGCTGGTTTTAACGACATTAGATGGTCAAATTTATCTAGTTAAAAGGTCGTGTGTGGGAAAGACCTTTACATGATCATTTAGTGGATTGTTGTGGCATCCAAATGTATCATTGACTATTAACATAGTGAAGTACTGTTTTAGTTGCAATAAAATCAAGGGCATTGCTGTGGTTTCAGTGTTATTAGGGACCAAATCAGCCCACAACATTCCCACAATACTCTCAGTGAGTAGTATTGCTGCCTCACACCTGCACTGCTGTGGGTTTGAATGCTACCTCCTCCTGCCTGTGAGTGAATATATGTACCTTTGTCTGATGCCCACTGTCCAGGGTAATCAGTTGCAAGATATACTAATATAAAATGGTAATAATATATTGGGAGTTTTACTCCAAAACAAATCAATTTATTAGTAAAACACATGACAATGGGTGATAATTTATTTCATTTTTATATTATAAATTCGATAATATCAAGTAAACCAGACAAAATGCTAATTGCCTAAAAATGTCATTCTGTTCCATTAAAAATGCCAAAAGCTGCCAAAGACACTCCAAAGATGTCAGTTGTATAATAATATATTACATTTGTCATAAAACAGATCTTTAAAAAAATCAGGGAAAAAATGGCTCCATGCAAACTCAACAATCTGCAAATGTTGTAAAGTACTTATGCATATATAACATTACTGTTTTTAAACTGTATCAGGGGTGAACAGCAGTAATAGTGAAGGAGTAACAGTGGGAGTAAAAGAAGGAGTAGCAGAGGGAGTAACAGCACAGGTAATGGAGTGCGTGATGGAGGGAGTAGCACAAGGCATTATGGTGGGGATAATGGAGGGGTAAAGAGTGAGCAACAAAGAGAGTGATGAGGGAGTAACAAGGGGTAACGGGAGTAATAGAGGGAGTAATGGAAGAAGTAACAGGAAATTACAGAGGGAGTAGCAGTGGGGGTAACAGGGAGTAAGAGAGGGAGAAATGGAGAGAGTAACAGAAGGAGAAACTACGAGGGTAACAGTGATGGAGGGAGTAACAAAAATAGTACAGTGGTGATAAAGGAGAGCGTAACAGAAGGAGTAATAAAGGGAGTAACGGTGGGAGGTGCCAAAGAGAGGTTAGATACATAGAGAAAATACACATGCTACTTCACATGCCAAAAAGACGGGTTTTATGAGCTAAACCACCCTGCAAGCTGCATGCCAAAGACCTCATGATGATGTTGCCATTTTAGGCCTAGTACTAAAGGATAGATGGCACATGTTTATCGAAAAAATTTGGCAATCAGGTGAACGAGAGGTCAGAGGTCCTGAAGGTTGCAATAGCCGCTGAGGTCACTCAGGGGGAAGGTATATGGCTCGCTGGGATGGGCGGACCTGGTGGCTCCAACTCCCCTCTGCGAGAAGCAGGAAGTGGGCGTGTCTCGTGGAGCGGCTGCAGAGCGGGAGGGTGTGAGATCGCTGTAGCTGCCTGCACTCAGGCCTATAAAGTTAGTCTGAGGAGAAGGCTGAATGCAGTTTGGTGGGGAGGCTAACAGAGTGCCTCGCTGCGGGGGAGGAGAGCCAGGGAAGCCCAGGACGTGCCCAACAGCAGCTCCATAAGCATGTCCAGGAGAACCATGCTGGAACGGGCAGACGGTGGGGCTTTGGTGGGCCTTGCCGATATGGGGACCAGATGAGCCCCTGCCATGCATGGCTTCAGCTGAAGCTTTCCACCGCAAGTCCTTCTTGAACTTCATGCGGCGGTTCTGGAACCAGATCTTCACCTGTCTGTCAGAGAGCCTGAGCAGTGAGGCGATCTCCAGGCGCCGCGGGCGGCACACGTAGCGCGTGAAGTGGAACTCCTTCTCCAGCTCCACCAGCTGGGAGTCGGTGAAGGAGGTGCGCATGCTTTTCATCTCCAGACCCTGCCTGCTGCCTCTGGTGGACACGCTGCTGGCTTCTCCTGGAAGACAATACAATTACTGGTGCAACGTTGGCAAGACCAGGCATCACATGGCCAAAGAAATGGCCAGAGCGATGGAATGGCAGCAGTCATGCAGCATCTAATCACCCATGCATCCATGCATGCATGCATCCATCCATCCATCCATCCATTTTCTGTCTGCTTATCCTGGTCAGTGTTGCAGGGATTCATGTGGCAGTGTTATCATAAGAAGCAGGTCATTGTGGATATGATATACAGGATGTTATATATCTGAGTGTAACATACAGAGGCATCTTCGTGTCGCTTGCATGACAGGTGCTGCAAGCTCTTTTATCTCATGGACATGAAGTTTCTCAAATTCTGCATGAACCAGATTTGCAGCCCCAAAACACAGTGAAAATCTGCATTTTGGGTATTTTTATTGAATTTTCTTTCAATAAATTTAATTTGAGAAACAAACTGTTCTGATTTTCTATTGCAACTTAATTACCTGTCGCCTGCTCTAAAGCAAAGCCATAAGTCTTCGGAAAAAAGCATATTTTTTAAATAAAATTAAACCCACAACCTCTTCTCTTCCTTTCCTCACACATGGCAAAATGAAGGTCATCTCACACACAGGGGCAGCTCCTGTTCTGTCATTGTTGACCTTGCTTATATATAACAGTTTTTTAATACAATATCCAAGATTTAAATAAACACTTATAGGAAGTATCCTATTTTAGCTTCAGTGGGGCAGTGGGTTTGGACCTATTCAAATATATCTTGAAGGTATTTAAGAAGTAGCTTTTGTATATAGACTTTTTGCAAATAAGTTTCCATTAAGTTTTTGTGAGTTTCTGCCTGACTTTCAAATACCAACAAGACAGGAAGATCCAGAGCAGCATATTCTTTAGTGACATGACAGAAACCTTCATGTGGAATGAGCTTCAGCTCCACTGTCCTTCCAGGAGCTCCTCTGCCCCTGTACTTCACAGCAGGACCCCCTGATCAGTATCCCCTCTGAATGGATAGATGAGGCATCTCTAACATCTTAAAGTGGTTCTAGATGGTGGACGGAGAACTACAAACCATAGTGTTCCTTTTATTTGGCAAACGGCAAAGCTGCTGTTTACTAGCTGACATCAGTGCTGACATGGCGAGGTTGCTATGTCTCACATCTCCATAGCTGGAAATGTGGAACAAGGTGCTCATGGATGTATGATGTCAGGAAGGTGGAGATTCCAGGGTTTGGTCATAAATACCTTTTGTGCTGCATTTCGGTGTTCTTTGTCCTGCAATATATTGTCCTAAATTGTACTGCACTTTGTCCTGTACTATTTTGTCCTGCATTGAACTGCTCTTTGCCCTGCACTGTCTTATCCTGCATTGTACTGCTTTTTGTCTTGCACTGGCTTGTCCTGCATTGCACTGCTCTTTGTCCTGAACTGTCTTCTGCTGCATTGCGCTGCTTTTTTTCCTGTTATGTCTTGTCCTAAATTGTCCTTGTCCTGCATTGCACTGCTCTTACCCCAGTACTGCCTCATCCTGTATTGCACTGCTTTTTGTCCTCCACTGTCTTGTCCTGCATTACATTGCTTTTGTCTTGAACTATCTTGAACTATTTTTGTCCTGCACTTTCACTCTTCATTATCCTGCACCGCTTTGTCCTGCAATGCAATGTCTTGTCCTAAATTGCACTGCACTTTGTCCTGTACTCTCTTGTCCTGCATTGCACTGCTCTTTGCCTTGCACTGTTTTGTCCTGCATTGTACTGCTCTTTGTCCCCTACTGTTGTGTCCTGCTTTGCATCACTCTTTGTCCTGCAGTCTTGTCCTGCATCGCACTGCTCTTTGTCCCACACTGACTTGCATTGCATCATTGTTTGTCCTACATCACCACCAATGCCCTGCCCTACACATGTAACAATAAAACCTGACAACTTAACATGAATGGAAGCACATTTCCAAAAACAATTTGGTGATTAAGCCGGTTATGAACACCCTGATATTCACTGTCCCATGTGAAGCAGCTAGGAGTGCTGAGTAATTAAGCCCTAACCCCTAAACCCTAAACTATAGTCATAACCCCTAACCCCCAAGACCTAACCAACACAGAGAACATGTGAGGATTTCCTGTTGCTATTATGGAGGACCACAGCTTCCCCTCAGCTGTAATAAATTCAGTGTATTGACGGATTTTTACCCAAAACTTTGTTGTGTAGAATGTAAATAATGTATCATACTGCCAGATGGTTCAGTTAAATCCCTTAAACACAGGTGAATTATATGCCAAACTGGAGCCAGTTAAGGAACTAAATACAAACATATACAATCTTAAAAGTCAGTAATAAAACCTTCAAAGGGAAGCCGACACCCATCAGACAGAGTGTTTATCTTTTTATAACAAAAAAGAAAGTGATTAAAGGGTGGGTTTTAATGTGTGTTAAACAGAAGCTTTGGTGATGTTACAGAGGAATTTAATCTCCAATTTAAGGTCCAATACTGCATGATGACTGGGTTTGGTTGGAATACTGTTCCATTACACTATTTAGTTTTACTGTAATTTATAGTCCTCAAATCTGTATTGGAGAGACAATTTTACTAGAAGGATGGGTGGGTGGCTGGATGTAAATCCACAGCCTTTATTGTGCACGGTGGAACCTCTGTGTAGGAGGAGGGGGGGCAGAACGGCAGGACACACATACTATTCGTTGCACTGTGGGTAATTTCAAAGACCACAGGCAGCCTCATTGCATGTTTTCGAACTGTGGAAAGAAAGCGAAGTAAAGCTGCATAACACGGGGAGAACATATACGTGGCCGTCCAAGGGAAAAACTGTCCGACACGTGGACAGATATATATTCATAACGGAAGCCCCTGCTAACAGGAGAAAGGCACATCTAAAGCAGACAGACTAAGCCAGCACTGAAAAACCCATTCAAAATTACGAAAAGGACTTTTAACAATCGTTAAAAATCGCTAAGATCCGTAAGATAAGTAAAACAATCGGTAACGCTTTACATGAACTGCACCTTCATAATACCTTTATAATGCATTCATAGAACATTTAGTGCACGTTCGTAGCATATTCACAATGCATTCATAGAACATTCATAAGCAGCATTTAAAGAAAGAATGTAAGATGACATGTTTTTTTTTATTGTTTTATTACTGTTATTGTTAATGTACTACAAAATGTTCATTGGATACTTGGTTTTACTTTGGATTAAAGCAAAAGTTCTGGGTATTTTTTTATGATGCTAGATTCTTACAGAATTTATATAATATGACATCCAAGCCCATAATGTGTGTCAACCAACCTCGTGTTGGGGCTGGAAGTAAACAGCATGTTTTTTATAAATGAATAAACTATTCACTGTTAATGTTTTCTATGTGCCTGGTTTTAGTTGAGATCCTAAGGATTAATTTGCATGTATAGCTAGGTTATCATAATATCTGGGATTTACAGAGCTGAATGAAAACTGGGCCAACCAAATAATACGGAAAATTTACAAAAGCATCATCCGAAATTTAATCGCAATACGAGTGAAGATGAGCCGGTTAATATGACTTTTACAAACACCCACCTACGGCACTCGACACAAGATAGATGACTGCGTTTTGTACTCTGAGAGCCCTCTAGTTTGATCGCCTTTCACCCTCACAATACACTAACAAAATGCTGTAAGAAAACAGCCAAATTACAGTAACGTGTTTATCATTAAAACGGTGCAATGCTGCAGAAAACAATGCATTCTGGGCAATATTTATGGGCTGCTTGCCGTTTCCCATAAATACAGCAATGTAGGCTACTCTAATTTAGTACATGGTATTATTACTTAAGTAGATTAAAGTAGGATAACTTTAAAATTAACAGTGAACTACTGCCAGTATTTTACTGTTAATCTATATGACAATTCATTACGGTGTAGTTTTCTAGGATTCGATATTACGGTGAAGCCAAAACACCTGAAGGAGGTAAAAGCGAGGAGCGAAAAAGTTGGATTAAGAACACCGTATTGCAATTACATTCCAATTCTCCCGATTGTATTTGGATTTTGTGCAAAGAAAAACGAATAGACTGAATGAATATAGCGTTAAAGACCGCAACGACCCATTCAACAGATTAAACGAAACACCCTTATTCGCTGCATTGCAACACGTTTAACTTAGAAGAATTTAATTTGCAGGAGATGTAACATTGTTCTTCCTGGATAAGAAGTTGTATCATTTCTCCAAAATGTTGTTTATTTTCTGTATGAGCAGAAGAGAGTAACTGGTCGAACAAAGAATAGTAAGTAGGTTAAAAAAAAAACTAGAAAAAAAAAACTAAAAAAAAGAAAACATAATATCCGTATACAAAAGTAAGTTAAAAGTTCAGGGCTGAAAAATGAACAAATAAACAAACAGACATACAAATACTTTAGGATATACCTGATTTTTCGAGCGCTTGTTTTGCCATCCGTCGTGTCTCTTTCATCCATGGAAATATCTGTTTATTTATGTAATCAGGGGAAGATCTGCTTATGCCAACTGGTCTGGTGCCGCGGTCCGCTGGATGTGAACCGTCCCAAAAAGAACTAATCCGACTCTGCGGGCAGTTCACATTAGGAGACGGGACGCAGGGAGGGGGGCAGAGAGGGAACTCCTGCAGTTCAGGTGTATTGCTGTCTTGCGACACCGGCCTGTCCCTGGAATCCGTCACCAATTTGTCCTCCTGTAGGTGACATTTTTGGAATTGGTTTCCCGCGGATACTGGGAGAAATTGCTGGAAGCCTGAGCCGGATTCTTGGCAACCCAAAGCCCCGAAGGGATCTTTATTTGCCAAATATAAGGGCTCCTGCATATGAACAGATTTATAGATTGTATAATTTTTTTGAGCATAAGACCTGAAATTCACCTTGAGATCACGTGGTGGAGTGTTCAAATGGCCACGGGTGAGAGAGGAGAGTGCTGTAGCAATCCGCGAAACAGATCAATAGGAGGCGGCGGCTCTTCCACTGCGCTGTATTCCGCTTTGAAATGTGAACAAACGTCTTAATCTGCAGACAGAAATAAATTACGATGTTACGCAGCACCAAACAATTATCAATGTGCAATCAACAAAAGTGTGTGCGTGTGTGAGGGAGAGAGAGTGAGAGAGAAGGAAGCGACAGTGAGAGACTAAGAGAGAGAGAGAGAGGTGCAGAGAGGCGAGAGAGACTGAAAGAGCGGGAGCGAGCAGGGACGTTCCTGGCCTATTTTCCTTATTTATTCATACTTCGTGGATATTAACACATAACACTATAAGGGAGTTTTGGTGGAAAATCCCGGAATTTGAACACTAGTAACTTCTGTTTCCGAGAACGTTTCGGGTAGGTTTTTCTTTGGTTTTGATTTGTTCTTAACGTTTTTTTTTTGTTTATTTTTAAATACATATGATTCATTAACATTCGTTGACTTCAGGAAACACGAAGAATATTTATATGCTGTAAACATGTTCAAAAGAAACACTTCAGACATAAAAGACATATATGAATGTTTGTGTTCATACTAATTACAGCAATAAACTATATGTACAACATAATTTATTTTAAAGTTTTTGCTTGATTCGCTTCACGTTTTACGCTTTCAGAAACCAGTACAATATTCCGTTTTTTTTCTTAAAATTTTATTATAGCGATTTAAATATTTTTGCATTAATGCGCTCAGTATATCCACATATGATTCCCCTTAAATTATTCACAGTATCTGAAGATTGCATTTCTATCTACTTTTTTATTATTTAATTAGCCGAAACAATGGGAGTGGTCAAACAAAGGCTTTGACAAACGTTACCATCCACAGACAATGCGAACATTTCTAAAGATCCGGTCGTTGTTATGATTAACTACCAACATACACTATGCCATCCGATTAAGGACTAAGAGTCGTTATTAATATAAGGAAAAGTTTTCTTATCCATGCCATATAATTTAGCGAATATTTTTGTATGCAAAACAATAAAACAATGACAATGGACCAAACAAAGAAACTAGGCAAATTTCAACTGTGAACGATTACAGAAATTAATATAGCAGAAGTGCCACAAAGAAGTTATCACATTCCACTGGATTCATTAAATTGGCGTCGTAACAAAGAAGATTTCGGGTATAAATCGATGTTAATGCGACGTTATGTTCGAGAAAGCTTTAGACCTAGTCGACCTAGTTCGCTTTACGCCTAGGTCGAACAACTACAAAACCATAACAAACATTTAACCGAACACCGACTTAGGGTTGCATATAGGTATTTCATATAGCATAGTCGCAACATATTCACATCATTTTCAAAATGTTACAGGTTAAAACAAATAATGCTAATCGTGTTAAAAATAATTTAAATCGAACTAATATCTACCCACATACTGCAGTATTTTACTGAACTCAGGAGAGACGCCAGTGGGAGGGAATTTGATTTTGCGACCAGAATCTGTGAGATTTCAGGAAGGCAATTTTAAAAGTACCCCCCCTCCCACCAATGTTTGTCTCCAGTCATGATGGATGCCTCAGTGAGGAATGTAAACTCCCCGCGACCCTGCCTCCTCCCCAGATATCGGCCCCGTTTCATTTATCCTCCCAGATCCGCTTCAAAGAGAGGTCCACACCCAATCATTCGGGATTATATTTACACTTATTATATTACAATGACTGTATCATTACGATGAAAAGTTCATCGTTTATACGAGGACCTTCCTAAATTGTCTATAAACTGACCATTCCTCTATACGCCACCTGTTTGATAAATCTGTGATTTGCCTTATAAAATGGTCTGGAGGTTTACCTTTTCATTTTATCGTAAAAAAACCTTTGCCTGTTTGTTTATATATTTATTGGTGAGAGAAGGTAAACAGCTAGACTGTCATCCATTTAAGGACCTTAATTCCAGGCTTAACCACCTTAACAAGTGAACGTCCTGGGATGTTTCTAAATAATTGAAAGGTGATGTTCTGCGGGGGCCCGCGAATGTCACGTTGAGCCAGGCTGCAGAAATAGCAAATGGATGGATAAAGACAGACAATTCAATTTTCTGCTAAGTAAAACAGCGAGACTGTACAATTATCCGAAAAAGCTTCAGCTGTAAAAGAGTCACTGCATTTGTTCCTCAGTGTTTAAAATCGAGATCGCATCGCTTGTCAAAATTAGGCCGTAAGTGTTTCAAGTCCCGCTCTCTGTAGCCGCTACATGAGGCCAATGGAAGACGAATACGAAAACTGAATGCTAAGTTTAAAAAGACTTGTTGAATTTTCCCATATTGGTAGGGAATTGTATCGCTGTCAGCGTCGAAACTGATATCGGTACAATTACCAGTGTCTAATTTCTCTGGGTAAATACCGTAGGCCTGCATAATATCCCAGTACTTAGGCTATAAGCGCCCCGTAACGGCTGGCTTTTATAATCTGCATTGAAACATAAATTAATACATAAATTAACACATTATAATATTATTTTTTGGAGAAAACGCCCTAAATGTTTGTTTGTATGTTTTTATTAATTTAAATATATCGATAAAATATCCGCGACCGTGTCCGGGTTTGGTGTTTGGAAGAGGAGTGGATGGAATCTATATGAATTATAAAATGTCAACATTATAAGTGTGTAGAAATTACAACTATCAATGTGAAATTAAAGTAATATTTAAAATTGTTATATTCGCATTTCAGATTGGCAATGGTTTCTTAATATGTCGGTCTTTTCGTCATTACACGCTAAAAATAACCCGGACAGGAATTTCATGACTGTGTGGCAAGACGACATTTTCGGCTCCTTCAGGAAGACCCAGAAATGTTCCCTGAACTCTGTTTGAACTACGACAGTAGCAATAAATCATTTTTCTCTCGTACAAAAGCGTGCAGTTTGGTCTCAGTGTCAACAATTCCTTCTTTCAGCGCCTTAGGAGATCCGCAGAAGGCATCGATAAAGCGCGCAGACAGCAAATGCATGGTCACACACACTAATCTGTGCCAGATACTAAAGCGTTCAACTTAAAGTAAAATCTGAGAGATAGTCCTAACTTAAGAACAATTTAGGTTTTACTTTTATTTATTGGACTACAAATTATTATTATTATTAATATTAATAATAACAATAATAATAATAGGCCTATATTTTATTTTTAAAGCGCTTTTCAAGATCTCAAAGACTATAAAACAATACAGTAGGCTTGAGATTCCATTTGATTTTTTATGTTAATCTCATGCTGCATTACCGTTTAATACCTATAATCGCCCGTTACGAAGCACCGAGAGACACCATGTTAATCCGCAAGGCTCTGATTCCGGCCAGCTGTGCAGGCAGAAACTGGAAAGTCACGCGGACCCGCTAATCCGAGAACTTCAACTTCGCGGAGAAACGCTAAATTTTCCGGCGGCATGACAAAACACGATATATGTACAAAGTGGTATTCAATTCACATTTGCACTTACTTAGTGATGCCAGGAAAAAAAAAAACGTAAATGTAACATAGGCCTACATGCGTAAAACTTAAATATTGACGTTTGAATGTAAACCACGTTCTATGTGTTATTAACGACTGTAGTCTAAAAAGAATGAGGTGTGTCAACTTTAAATGGATATTTAAAGCTGCAATTAAAGAAAAGTTGGGACCAGTAAGGCTATCGTGTCTGGATCCTGGACAATCCAATGGACCTCGAGTACGACTAAGAGACCATAAAAATGAAAACTGTATCCAAAATAAATAAAATATTTCACATTTTATATTACTATTCGGTTGTAGGTTCGTTATTTCCTTAACTCGATCAAAACCAGAGAATGCATGATCCGAGGAGAAACATTGGTTTATTTATGAACAAAAGTACCGGAACACCGGAAACCGAGCAATGGGCGTGACAGCTGTGACAAAAGCCCTAAATAGTGTCGACTGCAAAAATAAAAAGGCGATAAAATTTCCGAGGGCCGTCAATATTAAAAGTAAACAGAAAACTTCCTCGAGCCTGTACCTGTTGAACGCCTAACAGCTAATCCACAACTACAGTTAATTGCAGCAGGCCAAACCTGAAATCGGAAACATTAATAAAGCAAAACCCAAATTAAAGTGAATTAAACTGCACATTTTATTTAGTGCGGCGTAAAGCGCCTCCCCGGTTTTAATGGGAATTCATGAGTTATTTTGTATTTACATTGTTTGACTAGGTGTCCAATGGAACTTGCCCACGAGCGACTTTCTAATTAAGCGATCCTATGAAGACATTTTCAGCCCTGCCATATTCCTCCCGACCCATCCTTAAGAGGATATTTTACACTGCAAGGGCGATTGCAGGGGTAAATTATGTTCGCCCTCGCCCAGGGCCGGCCCGCCCTGTAGGCGACGGAGGTGATCGCTTAGCCATTCGATCAGGGACCGCAAAAGGGCGAGCGAAAAAATCAGAAGAAATTTGTGGTATTACAGTTATTTTTTACTACCTTTGATATTTCATTACTTTTCTTGTGAAACAAAAGCCACCTATCTAGTTAACAGCCGGATACTCTGTGTTACTGAAACGTTTTTAATATAAATGAACTGACAATTAATTTTTTTTTTTGCTGTGGGGGTGTGTGGGGGGATGGGGGCGCGCTTAGCAGAATCTTGCCTAGGGAGTCACAACACCCAGCGTCGGGCCTGGCCTCACCACTGTTAAAGTTAAATACGTTTCCAGCAGGATTTACAGCGACTAAACCCGGTCCAGTTCCGAGTCGCTTTAAAGAGATTCGCTTTAGCTTCGGACAAGCGGTTTGTTCCGAACATATATAGTTAATAAGTTTATTAACACGAATACAGACAACACAAATTTTGATGAATAACTGCTCGATGTATAATTCGATCCCTGATTAACGTATTATAGCTGTTGGGCAAATTTAAATAGAATAAAGTAATTCATATTTATTGGATGCGCTGGAAGTATTTAATGAACAAGTGTCAGAGTCTCTTGTAGGCCTAAATATTACTAATTATAACTTCCAGTTATACAACGTCAGACACAATCTTTAATATAAAATTCAAATTATTAAGAAAAAGAGATAATAAGACAGCAAAATGATGTCTTCATTATTTATGAATAATGTTATTAATGCTACTTGCGTTAAACATTGGTGACATTTTCGTTCAATCAACACCACACAAATGTAGTGTAAATACGACGATATATGGGATGAGATTATTTTCGGCGCGTTATCACGCCTTCTGACCCGCCATCGACCTCAGGGACCCAATTCAGAGGGACACAGCCCAGGCGAAGCGGGGGCCGCTTAGAACACCCATCCTACATCTCGCCCCGGTTTTCTATGTGCACCATCTACTGTGAATGTTTTAAGATGGAACAAAGAAACGTATAAGAGAACAAATTTATTATTATATATTTTTAGTTTGAATAATTGAATATTTATTAATTACGACTACAAAAACATGCATGATGTGGCCTATATTTGTGTGTGAAAGTGTGACGTAGCACACTAGAGGTACTGATTCTGATTATATAACCTCAGCCGCATAGACATCCCTTAGACTTTCTTTGTTGACGAGATGAT
Organism: Gnathonemus echidnorhynchus; assembly: GCA_026776725.1. Classification (NCBI taxonomy): domain Eukaryota; kingdom Metazoa; phylum Chordata; class Actinopteri; order Osteoglossiformes; family Mormyridae; genus Gnathonemus; species Gnathonemus echidnorhynchus. The sequence continues at coordinate 945,724 of JAODJU010000038.1, forward strand.
TTATGACCCAAATGAATGTAATTTTAAGGACCGGGGGACACTCACGCCACTTGAAACATGAATCAAGATTATGACGGTTATTTCAAATGGCAAATTAAAGATATACATTACTGGTTTCAAACGCTGAGACTACGACGTTTCTGCCTCCTACTGGAGATCTTAAGAGACTGACTCACTGCTTTGTGGCTTTGGTTAAAAGCGTCATCTAATAAACACATGTAAATGTAATTATGTCACTGATACCTAAACACAATCAGAAACGTCTGAGGTAGAGTATGAGTATGGTTACTCTGCTGCTCCATTCAGTCGCTGCTTCTGCGCACGAATTACACAAGAATGCGCCTCCTTACTTGATCAAAAGCCTCAAGGTGTCATCAACAGGCTGCAACTGACTGAGGCAACTCCAACCAGCAAATGGCGTGACGATCTTTCCCCTTGTGGGATTCTATCAGAATCCCACAAGGGGAGAAATTGCCCAGTTTTAATGGTAAAATATTTATTTCAATTTTAATGATAAATTACTTATTTCAGTTCCTGATATTTGCTAAGCTATATACTTTAATCAGAAATAAATAAAACATGTAAAAGTGGTAAACCAGCACAGTGTAAACGCAGTAAAATGCATCTTTATTAATTTCTAATATATTAAATTTTCAGCAGGTGCCTCTAGCAGTGAACACACAACAACAAAACAGGTGTAAAAAAAGCAGTTCTGCGCGTGGAAACACTCAGGCTTAAGAGCGCTTCACGCTAAAAGCTCCACAAGTGCGATATCAATATGAGACGAGGATTAAGAAAAGGCTCACACAAATCAGACGGATCGCGACTCGGACGTGATGGTCCTGTCCGTCACGGAAGAGAATCGTTAAGTTTGAACTACGATCTTCAAATGGCCAGGAGAGAGTTAAACAGGCCGAATGAGCAGGCAGAGAAACCGCCCTGCATAAACAGATGGGCTCGTGTTAGAAAAGAGGGAATTTAATTACGTTCAATTATAAACTTATCGGAATAAATGACAATGGTCTCATGTACTAATCTGGTAAAAAGCATTGCTCCATTTTCACCTGTCTTATTATTGCCAAATAAATAATAGTTAATGAAATAATGGTGTGATTTTGACGACATGCAGTGATTACACTGCATTCTTACGATTCACACACACCTGCTGCTTTTCTGTAAAGGTTCAAACGCCCTGTGCTGCTCACACTGTACGTTACTGAGACAGAATGAGACCTCCTATAGTCATCATACATACAGACAGTGAGTGCAGCTAACGCCAATCTGCAGAGACAGACGCAGACATACGAGTAGAGAGGTGAGAGTGAAGCTTGGGGTCAGTACTGGGCCTTGCCGATTAGGCTAGTGAAATTACGGCAAAGTGAAATTGGCTGGCAAGTTGGCACCCCCTCAGAAGCTGATGCCCTATACTGTCACCTATTGGACTGACCGGCCCTGAGTCAGCCACTTACCCTGGGCCCCTGAAGCATTTTTCAGGGGGTTAAGGACCTAGTTTAAGGGCCTAAATGGAGATGCAAATACTCATGTGGAGCACGGGATTGGACACGGTGACCTTCTGTTCACTAGCACAGAGAGTTAATCCAGGGAGCCATAAACCACTCCACGCCTGAGCCCTGATATTATATGCACATATTAAGCCTTTAATATCTTAGCAGACACATCCACGTGTCCAGAATTTCTCCTTTCCACATTTTTAATTAAACTTCCGTGATTGTGATACTGTCACTTACATAGTGTGACCATAATCCCCATCGACAGACCTACTATAGAAATATCATTACATAAAATATATGCCTGTTAAACAAGCAGCACATAATCAACAACAGGAATATTGTAATTTTATTAAGTCATGTTCCATTTGAATACATTAAAGAAAATACAAATAAATCACAAATAATAATGAATATGTAATTAACTCCACTGACTATCCTCTAGAAACTACATATATAACAGACTCTCCATTGTTACCACTACACTCACCTGACTCTCCCCTATTAACCCCACACTCAACTGACTCTCCCCTATTAACCCCACACTCACCTGACTCTCCCCTATTAACTCCACACTCAGATGACTCTCCCCTATTAACCCCACACCCACCTGACTCTCCCCAAGTAACTCCCAACTCACCTGACTCTCCCCTATTAGCCCCACACTCACATGACTCTCGCGTCACAACCCCACACTCACCTGACTCTCCCCTATTAACCCCACACTCACCTGACTC
>JAODJU010000038.1:994174-1017004 GCA_026776725.1 Gnathonemus echidnorhynchus
TATATATATACATACACACTTTACAGGAGTGGTGCTGGTAATAATAGAATTAGTGTTTAATCAGTCTTTGTAGCGTAGTAGTAACAATTAAGTCAAACCAGTAATTAGTAATTATTTCAGCTTCAAACTTCATTTGTACACATGACATTATGGATGAGAAATAAACCACACGGGAGAATGTAAGAGCACGGCATCAGTCAGCACTGCAGATATCTAACAACAAAACGGCCCGTACCACATGCACCCAAAACAGAATTTCGCGGCAACATGTGGTAGAGAAATTTAAAGTACTTTCTTTTAACTTGTAACGATTTTTATTATTTTATTTTTATTTCAAAATTGTTATTTGTATTGTTTAAAACATTTTGATATAATCACCATTAAATAACTACAGTGCTTCCTTAAAATATCTTTAAATGAAAACTCGGTCTGTGTAGTTATGCTTAGTCCCCTGTAAGTATGGTCATATTAAAATGCACAGAGGACATGGATTTATTGTATTGTATGGTACGATTTTTCACGTATGGTCTCAGTTATTGTCACGATGGTCAAATGTGCCTTTGCTGCACAATTGCATTACATTTTAATGAGTTTAATGAGGTTTAGTTCTCTCATCCAAAGGAATTACAATTCAGAATTATTTCATTCTTTCTGTTGTACTATTTGCTGCAATATCAAGAGAATTGATTCCCAATTGTAGACGCGTAATTGTCAAACACTGCAGTAATACATATATTTATTTATATGACGAGTAGTCCTTTTATACGATATAGGATTACATGTTACATATGTTTATTGAGTCTATTTCCTGGTTTGAGTAAGTTGGACAGGGCATTCGTTTAAAAACGCAGCATTTAGTGTTATTTAATGTTAATAAGAGTAGATTAAGTGTTGTCAGAAAGGTTATATGAAGAAAATATTATTAAAAAATAAAACTCATTCTTCTAAATAGAACAGCATAGCCCTCAAGCGTAAATGTACACTGAAATACAATAAGCAACATAGCAGAAACTGCTAAAATACGGACATGTGAATATGAATATGTTTGTATGTCATCAGTGACTCATACATTCAAATTTCACATTACGCATCTGTCAATTAGACGACTTATCGAACTCACTCCGTACGAAGCATCACACTACAAGCAAATTACAAATAAATCCTGTAACATATTCATTAGTAAACCAGTAAACAGTGAATGTGAGAGGAAGGTAGGATATTATAAACGAAAACAATCATCTTATATCTTTAAAGTTACGCGAGTTTTGTATGCCGTATCATCAGGGAGAAAATACCAGCTTTTTCCAGATATTATTATCACGCATATTTTTCATAATTTTACAAATTCCATTATTACGGAATTTGTTTCTAAATCAATAAGGCAACATTTAAACAAGATCTGTAATAATTACGAATGAATTTAATAAGACGTTTTGCAGTTAGACTATAGTCGTTTAAACAGACACTGAACATATATGACTATTACACATTCATCAAAGAAATGTATTTAATATTATATTATATTATATTATATTATATTATATTATATTATATTATATTATATTATATTATATTATATAAAAAATATACAATACGCGCACGAACTCCAGCAGACTTCGGCCCCAAGGCGTTCGTTGTGAAAATAATAAGTGAAAAAGATCCGGATACGCAAGCGCGGAGTTTACACCGCCAATAAACTTTACTGCTGGTATACTTAAGTCATGACGGGACGTGGTCTCTTTGCGATAGTATAACACCGAACGACAGAAGGCCGGAAAATGCTTCCGGACAATTGTCAGAGCCACAGAAAGTCCCGTTTTATTACTATGTTACCAATAAAGCACTTTCCCCGACGGGACATCTGTAGTAAAATCTCGTTCAGAGCAACACACAGACAGAGACTGCCATGGTTCACGTTATAAACTACATTCACTATTTTTTTAAACTAACAAAAAACAATTTTTTTGCTTATGGCCATCAAGCAATTCAAACAACATTTTCGAAATCAAAATATAAACGTCACCATCAACACCATAATATTATTACTCAACAATTAAATAACAAAACTAATAAAAAAAATAATAATTTATCCATGCTGACAACAACAATAACGACAACAACAATTAATATTATTATTGTTGTTGTTTTTGTTATGGCTGTTTCTCTGTTACATTGTGACACTCTTATCACCACTAGAATTTCATGCATATTTTTCTGAAGCTGCTTAAAGTATGACTGCCTTGAATTTATACAAAATTATGCATGCGCTTAAGTCAAAAAATGTTGCTGGAAAACCCCTGAAATGCAGCTTGTCTACTGGGCACTGCGTGGCTCAGGCAGGTTAGGCCTCTGTGTTTGTGACCGCAAGGTCACCAGTTCAAATCCCATTGCTATGGCTGTTGGGCCCTTCATCAAGGCCCTTAAACCTGCAGAAATGCTCCAAGGTGGCTGGATCAGTGGCTGACCCTGTGCTCAGACCCTAAGCATCACCCTGTGTGTCTTAAAGGAGAGCAACACTGAGAAGGAATTCTAAAGAATAAGTTGTAATTTCATGAGACCCAGTGAGGAACATCCCAAAAGACAGTATCAGGTCATTAAACAAAACCATACTGAGTCAAGACCCCCCTACAGTCCATATTACTTCTACAGCCTGTGCTGTGCTTTTGGTGAAGAATGCCCAAATTTAGTAAAGATCTGGTCTGATATGGAGATTGTAATCTACTATAAACGGAAGACCATCAGTTCAATGCCAAAGCTACTTTGGGATGATTTAGGAATAATACAGTGAAAATCTTCTGATAAATTTCTGACATCAGCTTAGAGTCTGTGATGAGATTTGACATTTTATTCATACAGCCACAATAATGTATTACTCATTTGTAATCTACAAAAAAATTAATTATCAACACTTCATAAATAATTGTGTTACTTCTGTATTATTATTATTATTATTATTATTATTATTATTATTATTATTATATTAGGAAATTCCACCATGGCCATTTGTTCCTGCTTCTAGCCTCTGACATGATTATCTTAATGACTCAAGACGAAAGTATGTAAATTTAGTGAAAAGGAAAGTTTCCTGTTTTTCTGATTATAAAGATAATATGACTGTAATCCATACAGTCCTGCTTATAGTAATTTCTAAGTATGTCAGAATGTAATTTATTCTGTTACATTGTTATATTGTGGTTATATTGTGGTGAACCTAGACACATAGCACAGAATACAAGGAAGAGATACATCCAGCATGGGATGTCAATCCATCTCAGGGCATATTAAGTAAGTATCTAAGTAAATAGACAGACAGACAGACAGACGCTGATTGTTATTGGCTGTAGGTCCTCTCAGGCAGCACTGAGCTGGGGGCTGGGGAGCACCCTGGGTATGGCACATACACACACATGCGCCAATCAGCAAGAGGAAACCCACGTGACACAGGAGAGCATACAAACGCCACATTTACAGAGCAGAGGTGGGATTTGACACCCTGGGGGTGTGAGGCAACAGTGCTACTCACAAAGCCGCCATACCACCCCCATCGGAACGTTTTGTATATGTTAATGTGATTTTATCTGAATTTTATCCGAAATTCAGTGGTTGGTTTTAGTATCACTTGTGAAGCCTTGGCAATTAAGACTAAAAAAACACATCACGGGTACGATGCTGTATAATCCTAATTCATCAGTGCTCAATTACATTAAAGGTTTTATATTTTATTCTATTTTTAATCCAAAGCGATTTACAGTAGGGCGAATTGTTACAGATTGAGTGTGCTCCATGGGATTCTGTTTTTAATAAAAAAGTAATGCTATTACAAACATAACATTGGCGGCACGTTATTACTTACATAACTAAAGACATAAGTAAAGCTGAATTTGCTAGAGAAACGTGCTTCTTCTGCATGCATGGAAGTCAAGTATTAACTCCGCAACCATTTCAGACTCCGGGAGGGTCATCCGCCCATATGTGAGCTGCACCGTGAATATTTCCTCCTTTTCAATCTAAGGCTACAGAAACGCATTTTGAAATGCACTTAGAATACTACTATAAATTAACAAAAATAATGCAACTGTTTCATCAACTAATATGCTTAGAACGTATAATTTGTTTCAGTTTCTATATTTTTTAGTTTTTACCACAATCAATGAGTTGATACAACATTACTAAAACAATCAAGAGTCTGATTAAAAGCGCATGCTCAATTTAAGTGAAGATCAAAGAACAAGTTGTAACTTTGGGATTATATCATTTATAATGTCGCATTTTAAATGCAATGCAGTATATTATATGGTAGCAGGTGTATATAGCATATAATAACAAAATATGGGCAGACATCAAAAATCTTTTTGATATGATTTGCGTAACGCAGAACTGGATCCAAATGATGACTATTGCTTGCCTAGGCGGAAGGTCGAAAACAAATCTGTTCTTTATGTAGTTGACTTCAAAGCTTTGGAGCTGTTAAAACATTAGTCTTTTATGATACTTTGCTAAGATGAATACCCAGGACACTTACAAACACCCTGTAAACATGAATACTCGTACAATTGGCATGATACGTATCGAAAGAGCTGTCAGTGGCCGTGATTTTCTACGAAACGGCATCCGTATTTGTGAACGTGATGGACTTTTTCCATCAAATTGCAACTTGAAATTGCCTGTTCAGTCTGTGGTAATATCGCCCATATGTGAATTAGGCTTGATCAACAAACCCTTTTCTGGGAACCTCAGACAGTATCAGCAAAATGCTGGATTCACCAAACATCTCAGACTCTTTTCAAACAAACCTAAATAGTGTGACTGTGTTTTTTCTCTTTGTTAATGAGTTACTGTAGATTGGATAAAACGGGCGACTTAGCGGAATCTTTTATATTGTGTTCAGAAAATCAACATTTTCTCGGTATTCTTTCATTGTATTTTTTTTTCATTTATTCATTAGTGATAAAGAGAAAGTTGGAGTGATAAGAAACAAAACTAAGTACAATTACAATAAAATTGCAGTTGTGAAGGGCTAAAATTGCGAATTTTACTGTGCCGCTGTCTTTTAGATGCGTGCATGATTTTGTAAGTGTGGTGTCGCGCCTTGAAAACACTGGCTGGAAAATTTTAATCTATTATATACATCATTGTTCGTTTAATGAAATGAATACAACTGAATATGGGAAGTAATTTATTTATTAGTGTTGTCGCAACAACAATCGTTTGGTAACACAAAACAATAAAAACAACATAAGAAAACAAGCACATTGTTAACAGCTATAAATACCAATACTATCTTGCAGGTTATATCAGTGCAATCTGAAATCTAGCCTAGAACATCGTCACAATGAAATACCTGACACACCAAATTCAAAGTAGTATTCATGATAATCTACACAGCAATGTGCGCGGTGTCATTAGGCAGTTTAAGTTGTTGGGGGGAAAATGAAACATTTTTAAGCAGCCCGTTCTATTATTATTGTTATTATGATAATTGTTGTTGTTGGTTATGCTGTTGTTATTATTATTATTATTATTATTATTATTGTTGTTGGTTATGCTGTTGTTATTATTTTTATAGTTGTTGTTGTTCTTATTGCATACAATTGGCCTCAATATACGGAACTCCTGCGCAATATCAGTTGATTTACGGTAGCTGGCTTAAAGCGCACGTTCATCTATTGCTCAGGGATCCTACAAAGCAGCTATTGGGCTTCATACTAACAGAGAAAACAAACACTCCGAAATGACTCTCTTAAAAATGTATTGCAATTGTCCCATTTAGGTAGCATATTTAGGCTGTTTTCAGGCGATTGTATTTCCCTTTAAATAAGCTATAAAATAAAAATGAGAATGACATCCCCAGTACTACCGACCACGAATTAAACTCTGTTTAATAAAAAATACCTAATGCGTGTTTGAGCTTACATAAGACTTTACTAATACGTATCACTTTATACAGGATCACAATGAATGAAGCCTTGTCCGCAACGAAATAATACTCGACAGTCAACTGGGTTTAATTTAATGCATTTCATAAATATATCTAAGTGTTAAACTTTAGATGCTGGGTTTGAATTTAGTTTCAGAATTTGGTTCTCCTATTTTATGCTAATTTGAAACTTAGCCCAGTCCTATTTGGTCGTAATTGATTCTAAGAATTAAGCATATGATTTAGCTAGAACAATACGTGCTTCTTAGGTAATTATATTTAATTAATTTATTTTAATTTTCATCGCTCTGACCGATTTAGAAGCAAGACATATTCATAATTCACGTCTGTTGTTCACCGGCCCAACGTTCTGTTGCCAACAGAATATATATGCATATATATTTTAAAAAGAAAACATAGATATTTTCTTGCATTTTCTTAAACAGAAAACGTTGGTTTTATTTCAAAACCAGATGAGCTATTCTACTGCGTCTACTGCATGTTTATTCCCATCATGAAGATAGGCCAGAAGGAAGAAGTGCTTTTGACAGTTTGTAGGATTTTCTCACTTATTGACTCAATAAAACTGTAGTCATAAAGTTTATATCGTCGGCCTTTCCTGTTCATCGTCCCATTCACAGAGTGTTTTTTTCTTTCGAAGTCGTATAGTCGTAAAAAGGCCATTAAATTACTCCTTGGTCTCTGCTTCCTCTACCGGTTCCTTCTCTTCTCCTTCATCCACTTCGCCGTCCTCGTTCGCATCCTCTTCGGCCTCTGTTCTCTGGCCTGGAAACTTATCTTTGTTATTTTCCTTCTTCCACTTCATCCGTCGATTCTGAAACCAAATCTTTACCTGTCTCTCAGTTAAGCCGAGGGCATGGGACACCTCAATCCGTCGTTTGCGTGTCAGGTAAGGGTTGAAAAGGAACTCCTTCTCCAATTCCAACGTCTGATATCGACTGTAGGTCTGTCGTCCGCTGCGCCTTCCAGGTGCTTTAAAGTGAAAGATGTATTTGTGCGTTTACAATTGAGAGGTGAAACATATTTATGAGCAGGTCATGTGAGAAGCATATTAACGTATTATGTATGTTCCGCGGCACAATACTTAATGGCCGCTTATAATTTTCAACAACAGCGACAGGGAAACAGTTATTAACGAATGAAATGGACAGATTGCAGCTTCAATAAACAAGGAAAATGTAAACGCATACGTCAAGAAAATTAACGTGTAACGTAAACATACAAGAGCAAGCACGCAGTGCTTAAAACAGTCTGAATATTTGGGCTATGCGCTGACTGTTGTGGTTTTGTGGTTATTATAGGCAAACTTAAAGCGATATGATGGAGAGATGTAATTTTACTCAGTCATATGCAATTTAGTGATTTTTTTCAATGAGTGTTTATATCATAGCGGTTTCATTTAACAGAGACTTTAATTATCAAGCCTAAACTCGACTAGGGCTTCTTACACGTCTTTCACCAAGAATGACCTTCTATGGGATGAATGAACGGATGTTTGATATAGATTTTCTATGCAGAACGTGTGGCCGTATTCTTTATCTGATAGAAAACAAAGAAACGAATTATGTCTAAAATGAGGATCTCACGGCCAGTTTCAATCATTATGAAATCGGTTGTTAGATTTGACCATCGGCAGGTTTTCGACTGCTTCATATTCGTGTGTTTAATCTCTAAACACTGGCAATGCCCAGCAAGGCATAAGAAAATGAAGCTTTTTAAAACATAAGGCATTTAAAGTGTTCTTATTTAACCATAAGCTGAAATGCAGTTGCCCATTTAACGTTATCCTGCTTCGTTTCCCCTTTGTCTTTGCAGGGGTGTTCCTACAACCCAGACTAACTACCGAAAACCACGCTGTTGCCAGATGAATGGACCTCACTTTTCCACTGTGAAACTGATACAGGAGATCTGGATGGAAACATCAATTAAAATAGAAATTTAGGCTACTGGTGACTAAAGATCACCGGAGTTTAGTTCCGATAGTGTTTTATTTATTCGGAAAAGCTAAATTTGAATTCCAAATGGTCAACGTGTTTTTAACAAAGAAAATATGGTTAAAGAGATTTAACAAACGACCCAATGACTACTTTTCTTTTCGTCGCCGCTATTTTTCCCTATATGTCTTTATCTCACACAACACAGATGGACAGGAGAAAACAATAACACAAAAGAATTCTAACCGTGGGGTCTCATCCAAGGAAACATGAGACTGGGAGACGAGTTTTGATTTAAGTGGCCTTGTCCTTCTCCGGGGTTACTGCCATTAGACGATTTACAGTCTGGGTATTGCGTTAAGCTCGCCTCTTGCTGGGTTCCATAAAGTGATTGCCTCGGAAGGGCTTCGTATCCATAAAATTTCGTGGCGTCTCCGTGGCAAGCTAAAGCACAGGGATTCTGTTGGTATCCGGGGCTGGAGATTCCCGATGTCCCGTGGTGGAAAAAATCCTGGACGTGATGGGGAGGGTGTTGAAAAGCCGGTGTTGGCGCTCCGGGTCCGTACACCAGTGTGTGGCCACGGGTGACGCTTTGAGGGAACCGGCAGTCGTAGTAAGTTGGCTCCAGCGTTTCGCCGCCTTTGTACTTGGAGAAAAGAGGGTTAACAAAATAGGAACTCATGTTCTGTTTGCATTAAAAGAGGCTAGTATGTCTTTCCGGTAGTAAATTTATTTTAAAGTTATTTCCCAAATTTCACACACACCAAAGACACATCAGCCGGAGCCAGAAGGCAAATCGCTGGTTGTTTAGATAATCTCAGATGACTGCCTGTTTTCACTCTCTCTCTTCTCTCACGCGAGCCTCCCTGTGTCTCCTTATTCACTGTTTGCGGTCTCAGAACCGACACACGGCGTGCTGGGTTGATGTGTGTTACGGTCAGAGCTGGCTAGCTCCGGCGGCAGAGTCACACGCGCTCAGTTTTTTTTTTTTTTTTTTGCTCCCTACCCAACCACCCTTCACTACATTGACCCCCGCCTCCGCTCGTCTCTACACCAACCTTCATCTGCCCCCCCCCCGGCTTCTTGCACGCTAGTGTAGTAAGGCATCTACCTTGAAAAACTCGGCAGTTATAGTACGCGGGAGAAGTGAAAAGACATTAATAAAAATTAAAAAACGGCGTTGAATACACACATACACCCACAAAGAATGAATGAATAAAAATTGCAGTCGGCTATCAGGTTTAAAAAATAATTAACGTCAATTTACTCTAGAAGCTGAGTAAAACATGTAGGTATGCACTGTCCTACACCGTCCGTACACCTGCCGTTGCTGACCCGAGTCTGTTCAGTTGTGCGAAAAAGTAGTAAATCAGGAGTGAGGAGTTAATAAAAGTACAGATTACATCCCTCGTTACTTCAATTGACACGTTAATGTTCCCGTGTTTTATTTAGCTGCGCTTGATGTAGGCCGCGGCCTGACTGACTCGTATGAGTTCTCTGGCGGTACTGACGATTTTTACACATCATCGTGAAATACGAGAGAAGGCCCACTAAAATTTATAGACATCAATGGAGATCCAGGTTGGATATTAAAACAATACATAATCTAGCAATAACAAAATCCTTACTATTTTAAACACCATATGTGTATACGTTTTTTATTTAAACAATTTATAGCATAATATTCATTTCTAGAGCTAGAATATTGGCACAATTGTTTATTAGAGGTTTGTCCACTATAAAAGTTATGGAGAACTTATTGGAATTAAATATATAATTAGGAACATGGTGGGTAAAGACTAAATCGTTTCCAAAATTATATTTTACAATCCAACCACAACGGTATTATACATAGTATTTAGCTGCAATTTTACTGAATCTACGTTATGGTCTAGGTTTTTTTGAGTGAAACGGTCTTTATGACTTCTTACGCATTGAATAATTATCGGAATAAATAATCTAATCTAAACATTCAAAATCAAACTATAGTTACACTACCACGGGAAATTACGTGGTTGTGCTGCAACTTGATCATGCACATTACCAATGTGAACAATTGTAGTTAAAACAATATAACAACATATATTTTTAAAACTCGTTGGATGGACGAAATACACCGTAAAATGCCCGTAAGACATTAAAACAGTAAATTATGGAAGAATTTCACCTACGCAGGCAGGGCGATTTGAAATCTGTGAGCCAATAGCGACATCTAGTGCTTCTGCAAAAATCTAGCTGGCGAGTTTTGGATTCTGAAATGGTATGAAAACAATGGAAACTGATTCCACACCCACCGCTGCTTATCGAGGCATGGCTATTTCGATTTACAAGCTTTATTGGTGCAGTTCATTTATTTAAATAAAAATAATAACATTAACTAACAAGTTAAACGCATTATCTGGCATATAGGTTCAGATTTAATTATGTCGGACTTTTTGTTGAATTAACACAACCCACTTTAGAATCATCTTGCAGTACTGCATCCGGTTGAGCGGTTTTAAACGCGCAAAGAGCAATTATGGCCTTTCAAGTTTACTGCTTCTTTCCTCCACGGAAGTATGCAGCCCTCTGAACACCGTTTTCAGAATGAAAGTGCATTGAAACTCCCGATATTTTTAGCGGGGCTACAGACAAAACAATCTCAATAACTCCCTTTGAAACAGTTGGCCATCGACGTCCATTAAAGCCATAAAGCAATTTAAGCCAGACGTCTAGCCAGTTCGCAGGACTCTCTTTTGTTTGGTTACATTTGAAACAAACACCGCGAGCCCAACCAGGGCTGTAAAACCTGCATTTTTGTCCTGAGCTGCGGAAATATCGCACTGGATTGCGCCTTAAAAGATCTGTATCCTGTCAGTTTTGTTTACCACCACAAAGGGCTATTTTATCTTAGACATACTGTTTCACATAACACCTAAGTCCTAAGGCATGCAAAGGAGCGACTGTTTTTCGTTTTTATTTTCTTAATTGCGACACTACCCCTATATATGATAAGTAGTATTAAGTGTAGGTGTAATCGGAGTATTTTAGCGACAATATTAATGTGTCTGTGTGCAACCTATCTGTATATTTATATATAATTACTTCATACAATTTAAGAATTAAAAAAATGACATTTTGGGAAGTGTCGGTTAAATACAACAATGAGCAGGCTTGAATAGCATACATTGAAAATACGTAGGCCTACACATATGAATAATATTAATTGTCAGTTTCAATACAATAAAATGAGTGGTAAAATCTTAATGTATGCATCTTTCTACAGCTATATTATTCTGGATTTTTCGCTTACGCAGATTCCATTAAAATAATATTCCCCGATACCCGTCCCACGTGACTAACAGCGGATCAGAATAAACTACTTCAATTACCTCTGCTCAGAAGACGATCGCAAATATGAAATTCATTAAAAACTGTAGGCAGTTTTGTTCTTTGATACCTGCTGCCCCAATGTAAAAATTACGAGTGGTCGTTATACTGGATCTCTAACTCAATGGAATTCTTACCAAAATGCATACACCACGTTTTCCCCCTCATACGGTCATCATCCACCTTCAAAGGTCCCAGATATTTGTATTTTAATTAGGACACCTTTGCCTGTCATATTATCCTTAATTTTCGTTTTTCAATTAGGCCTATGCCATGAAAGCCAGCTAACGCTTTGTAAGGAAGACCATCAAACGTGCAAGGTGATATTGTATATATTTCAATGTAGCTACATTCTACAACAGGTTATAACTTTACGGATTTGAAGTAATGTAAAAATACACGAATAAGTACATCAAAACTATTATAATACCACACAAATACATACACAGACACGTTAATATCTTTTTTGACATATGAAGAACGTCATAAGTTACAAAGTAAAATAAAAAAAATTCAAGTACTTTCGCTGTTCACTAGTAAATAGGCCTATTTCAGTCTTTGTCCTTTTAAGTACAATTCCGCCATCAAAGGTACTTAATCGCCTCAACACAACTGTGGTGTTATTCTAAGGAACACTAAATATTAAACAATGTCGCATGATGGACAGTATCCAAAAAAGAAAATATAATAAAACATCATAAAATGTTTCGCAAACTAAAAATCAAACTAATTTTCACAAAATGAACGGGCCTAACGCTTTCTGTCTGTGCTGTTTTCTCGGGAGTTGTAGGGTAAATTGCTCAATCTGAATTCCAATTCTTGTTTATGTTTCCCATTTATGTCGATCAATTGCATACTACTGTTCTTTGCTGTCGCTCTTTTCTTTGTTCATTTTCTTCATTTTCATCCGTCGATTCTGGAACCATATTTTAACCTGTCGCTCCGTCAGGTTTAGGACTCGGGCAACCTCATATCGACGGTCCCTTGTAAGGTACATATTGAACAAGAACTCCTTTTCAAGCTCCAAAGTTTGATATTTGGTGTAAGGACATCGCTTCTTCCGTGTGGAGCGCGCGTGGATCCAATTCGCCACTGGGTTATCTGAAAACCGAATAACAAAAATACTTACTGTTTTGAAGACCAGTAATTACTGAAAATTTTACCGTGTTATATGGGAAGTGATGCGATATGACATACATGATTGGGTCTCTTAACAGAATATGTCCCCTTTTAATAGTTCATTTAAATATGTGTCGTCAAATACAGTCTATGTATGTATTTTTATATAATTGGAATAAATTGATAATTTGGAGCGATTTGCTTTTTAAGACCGCTGAGTGCTTAAGAGGAATGTTGTCGTAAAATTGTGAATGCAGCCCTTCATTTTATAGGCCCATAAACGGACGGAAGCTCCTTTCGCTTTCTGCATGAAGTCAGAAAATCACACACTGACTGCCGAAATTCCCAAGTCGTGTTCTGGAGAATTGTTTTGCTCATTCTGTGCTAACATGATGTATATTTAAGAAAATATTACAGTCATAGTTAATGGACGTAACATGCGCACGTGACGGTGTCATTTTAATAGTCTGTTACTTTATCAAATATACCATTCTTCAGACAACGTAATAAAATATATATTCCTCCCCTGACAAAAGTATATCTGCTATATTAGGCATAGAGTTGAATAAGGAATGTAGGCCTTTTATTACCTTATACTTGTTAATTTATTTGTCAGTAACCATTTAAATTAAGTCGATAATACAAATTTTAAATAAATTAGGCCTAATAAATCCACGCTTTATCCTTGACTGCGAATAATAATAATAATAATAATAATAATATAGCTATAACGCAGATATTGCAAAACAGAAACAAAACAAAGAAACAGCGATAAGTATGGTATATAATAAACAAGACGATTTGTGTAACTCCACCTTGTCATTAAATTGCCCTTTTTTGAGTACGCAGTTTTTATAACCCGTCTCCTACTTTACAACCTTAAACAGCCGTGATTTGTCCCGTTCAGTAGTAACCCCGTGTCAGGAAGGATTTCAGCAGTAATTAAACGTTTTTAAAAAATGATACTAAGGAAGATCATTTCTCTATATGAAGAATGACAGTCAACCTCCAAATAAATGCAATAGCAATTATATAAGAAACACGGCTTCGATACCATGCAGTAAACTTCAACTTACTTGGATCTAATTCGGACTTGTCGTCTTTGTGCTTGTCTGGAGCCAAAACCTCGGATTCCGGAGAAGGGACGTTCTGCGGCGTCTTATCACGAATTTCAGCAGAAGAGCTGTACAGATAATCCGAATATCCACGTCCATTGGATCCCAAGCATTCACCGACTCTGCGCTCCGGGAAGGCGTCAGGTTTCAGCCCGTAGTGTCTGCTGTTTGCTGGATAGCCTGGGAAGGACACGGTACCAGAGACCGGCTCCAGCCAGGAGCGTATATATCTGGAATCCGTTCCTAAGTGAGGCTGGTGGGTGTATGGGTGATAGACCACTGAGGACTGTGAGTGAACTGGGGCCCAAGACGTGGTAAAAACGGAAGGTTTAGGGGTAAAGCTGCAGGAAGGAAAATCGGCACACTCCGGTACTATGGGCGTCGGACGGGAGCCGGAGGGAAGCGATCCAGCAGTGGAGAATCGAGTCGCCAGGACCTCGTCGTTTTCATGGTTTATCAAGGAATCCACATAATAATTACTTATGGGACCAGTGGTCGACATGACGAACCTCCCCGTCTCTTTTACATGCATCCGATTATTATATGGAGTGTATGTGTACTTTTTTATCTGCCCATTGAACAATCAAGCCAGGTAATTATTTCTACAAGTCTTTCTAGCTGCCATTGGTTGTTTGTACCACACGTGATTATAGTTACCCCCCTCCCTCCCCAAAACTGCTTGTTGGATCAATGCGCCATCCTTTTCTGGAATAGCAATGCACTTCGGGAATTCAGATCTATAATTTAGCGCTGTACTATTACGTGGCAGAACTTTAATATTAAAATGATACATAACCTTCCCCGGTGTTTAATAATAAAACAGAAACACCATAGAGATCCGTATCACCGTATCGCAGAAAGAGGTACGTTGACAGCCACCTATACGGACTATTTGCTGATGTAATTAGTTTGTCTCCATAGAAAACTATTGCGCTGAACAAAATGCGCATTTTCCGTGCTGTAATAAATATAAAAAGTTAAACCGGTTAAAATGTGATTTTGTTCTGCAGTTTCTCAGCCGTTTTGTTTTAAAAGGTTCTTCTGAAAAACAGCGGGTGGTTTTATACAAAGGTCTTATGGACAGCAAAACAAGGTTACATGCCTTATTGAAATAATCTGTCTTGTAAACCGAAGTTTAAAAATCGGAAAGGTGGGAATAGTAACTCGCTTGAAAACTTGCCTGCTGAAGTGGCTGTATTCTGCAAGTGGTCTCGCATTGGTTTTATGTCTCCCAATAAATTTTTATGGGACCATTTGATTGTTCATAAACGTGTCGTTAATAACAACTGAAGTCGAGTTGGTGCTATAGTATAAAATCAACACAATACTTGTGGAACACGTCTGTCATCAACTGGAAAACACGGGAAAGGAAAAATAACAGGAATGAACTGAGTTTAAAATTTATTAGACGAACACAGTGGAGAGAAAGATGCACGCGGTGAACAATGAGGATGTATTATTACCGGGACACTCACTGAATGCAGGGAAAATCTGAAAGAATAGTCAACGATTCAGTTTTAAACTGAATAATCGCTTCAGCCTTGGATTAAGCATTTTCTACGCCGAGTATCTATAGTAGGCCTAATTATGAATGAAACTAGGACAGCTTAAGGACCTCTGTCCTTGGGCCTATATGAGCACGTTCAAACCGATGAAAAACTCAAGCGCATGTGCTGAATTACATTTCCCAGGAATGTGTGTATGTGATTGTGCACTTGGGTTATGTGTGCTGACATTGTAGATTGTAAGCCTGGGTTTTCTTGTGCGTTGCACGCCATGATAATGCGGAGAACATAATGCAGCCTCGCGGTGAATTCAAATATGAGTTGAATGTCACATATACGGCAATCTTAAGATGTGGAGTTTACTACAAGCTTACATTTATTAATTTTGCTTGTTAAATGTAATACAGCTTAACAGTAACTGTACTGAACGGGCTGCTGCACTGTAATAGCCAACATAAGCAGGTATATCAAATCTACTTCTAAAATTTCTTGCAGTTGTCAAAAGAGGCAGTAGGAACCTACTGGACCCACTTTCATGGAGTTATTGTCCGTCCCAGGCCGGGCTTTCCGCCTGCTTGGTGGCATTGAAGCTTATTTATTAACCCTACTCGGTAGGAGACGATCCGATAAATTAATTAAAATATTTTCTGAGAATGTCTGCGCTCTGCATTTCCGGTATGATTATTTTAGTTTTTTAAGGCAACAGGCGCATCGCTTTCCTGCACCAAAAGCATTCTGCACGCATGAATGTACTTACTGTCCGCACTTCTGCAATTAATTAGATCTAAAGTTAAGTAAAATACTCCATCAATTCGCAATGGCATCATGGCAAATACTACGCTCCGCTGCTGTTACTTTTCTTTGAACGATATTTTTGTTAATGGTTTGGTGTTGAATTAGAAAAAGGAAAATAAGTCGATTTTTCTAATTTAACAAATGTTGGCCTGTCAATCGATTGGAAGACATAGCCCTTTGACATATTTCTGTAGTGTAAAATGTTTTTAACCATAACTCCAATTATGAAGTTTTAAAAATTTGACGTTATGACGATACCTACTGCTTTTCTTTCATATTCAAAATCTGTGGATGGAATCACGAATTTTCTGCAAAATATGTTGTGATTTATATGCCATAATGCTCATGGTTCGTTAGTAGTGAGGTTGCAAATGAAGGAGACGATGATTTAGCGCTCTGATGGAACGCCCCCGTAGTTTTTAAATGAAGTAAATCCATTAAAATCATTTTGACACCTCACTGGTTGCTATCAAAAACAGAGTCAAGTTCATTTATGCTTTTGCATCCGGAAAGCAGACGAAATAAATACAACACGCCGGCACTGTTACTTTAATTAACGTTTCCGTAAAATACTCCACCCGCAGTGGGTTCACTTCGGCATAGGCTGCATATCTAATCCATGTGGCTTCGTCGTGTTGATAGGCTTTGGAATTAAGTAGGTTACGTAAAACGGGGTTTATGTGACATTTTGTGAGCTGTGAAAGCGTAAATGGAAACAATTATATTAAGCGGATTTATTTATTGAAAAGAAGCCCATTCTCCATGTCACCGATGGAGATTTTTACTATTATTATTATTATTATTATTATTATTATTTACCTTAAATAGCTATAAAGCGATCTCACAAATTAGGGTAAATTTTGGTGCTATTGAGCACGATTTTCTGATATGTGTTTACTGGTTGTATAATAATTCGTTTATTGCTGACTCTCTTTAGATAAATGCCGTATTGAACAGCAGTTTTTGTAGCCTGCCTATAAGACAACTTCAGAAACGTCGGAAATTGCTGAAACGATGCGTTTAAATTTTTGAGATTGATACTGCGCGTGCAGCTATCACCTGGTGAAAAGTTACTCGCTATGTATAGAAATGCTAGCCCAACACTTGTATGTGAACACAAATACATAACTACCAGTCTATAGTTATATTAAATGCTGGATGTGCCCCACATTCGGACATTTGACCTGCTAATTCAACTTTACAATATAGTAACACTTACATTTGAAGTGTAGCATGCCGACATAAAACATAATGTCAGACAAATAATTATATCAATGTGTGCGACGCTGTGCTGGAATAATAACGTTTATAGTTGAGATATTTTTTCAAGCGCTACGAACCTTGACTTGCTGGGGAACTCTGAGATTAAGCCCATAGGTTACCTGAAGCGACACCATTAATTGAAGCTCAGAAAAAAGACTCATCCGCGACAATTTGTAGCCTTTTCAAGGAGCAAACATACACGCAGGTCTACAGCTTTTCTCTGTTTTGAACTTGCTCTTGTATTTGTCAGGAAGCACTTAAACATTTTGAGATCGGAAGAAGTATTTTAAATGTACAGTTTTAGTATTAGGATACATTTGAACTGTTATTTTAGTAACATACTGTTCAAATAACGAATTCTAATTGACTATTAACGATTTATTATGTGAAATGTTGTCATCTTCAGTTATGCAGAATATACAAACTTGTATTTAACCAGTTGCTTAGACATGAAATTGTTGTCATTGTATCACTGGTAATACTGATAATAATAAAATATTAGGCATTTGCGTAAGAATTCAAATTAGCACCTTTGCGAATGGTGTTATCAGAAATAGACATATTTATGTTACCGATAAGGAATATTTCGTATATGCTCATTTCTACTTCAATTGCACATTTTGATTTAGCTGAATTATATTGCGCATCACTGCCACCTACGTGCCATATCTTAAATTAGCACTTAAATACTAGCTATCTACGTCTTCACGTCACGTGATACACGTTACAAGCATATTATTATATATTCCTTTAAATCAGGGAGTATAAATATAAGTTGAATGTTGCATTGTTTATAAACTGGCGACCCTTTCAGTGTCTTAGGTGTCCTACAATTGTATGAGTATTACACTGTGCCGTATACACAAACTGTAAGTTAAGCTCTTTTCCCTTTTTTGGTAAACTCCATGAGACATACTATTCCTAGTGTCAATTCTCCATTATCCTTGTATTTATTTGCCAAACTACTTTTATTGACAGTATTTCTGAAGTGTGATTTCTCTGAAAAAAGGCATACATATTAAGTCCTATTAAGTTTTTAGGCCTATTAAAATTAAAAATAAATAAATTAATCAGTACTTTCGGCATTAAATATTTCGCGTCATACAACCGCCCATCGAATGCAACAAGGTAACAAACATTAATAGAGTTATACTGTGTAATTGTTAATATATAAAAGGATGCAAATAAGAGTCGACAAAAAATACTTTCCCACTTTCCATCTCTCTCAGTGATTGTAGATTTCGCCTGTTGAATTTGTTGCTGGAAGGTGGAAATACACTATAAGTTTCATTTAAAAACTATGGGGACACCATATTGCAATGTGGGCTAGTAACAACATTATTTTATGCGTGAGAAAGAGTTTGTTTATTAATCTGTGTCTCCATTTCGGAGAAAAATGCCGATAATGAAATGCTTATTGTATATTATGAATAAGAACATCCATCGAGATCTGTCGATATATTTTATTAATGCTTGAGGTAAAAAGGTGTTTTGCTTATTTTAAACATGTTCAGTCGCATTTCTTCTTCTTATTATTAAAGATGTCATTGAAATGGCTCGACATTATGGAGAATAACTGGTGTATCGAGAAGCAAATGATGCCCCTATTTCAAATAAGTTACCCCAGTGCCTTATATTCCATGTACTGTGGTAAGTTCTGTATGTGCTGATAGCGTCACGTCAGAAACGTCTGCAATACAGCACTTAAAATCTAAGACCATAGCAATGTGGTGCAAATGCTCATAAATGGCATGGCTAATTAGCAATTTTTCAAAAGGAAAAAAATAAGTAAAACGTAACATAAGTAGCGCATAACTAAGACAAAATCATAAGTAAACATTAACACCGCTCAATAATATATTGGACTTTGCTGTTAACACTTGGTTAATTTTAGTAGCTTGAGAAAGAAAACTGAAAGGAAGTGTAACCACCGAATTTGCACATATATTTAAATAATTCATTTTAAAATATATCAACTAGTCATAATATTTAATAATCTTCCAAACGGGCTACAATCGATCGCCATTTCCCTAACCACTTATTCATGTGAGGGTAGAGCTGCATATATTTCTTTATTCGCAATTTTTATTTCGTCAGTCTGACGATTGTTGTACCGCTGATGAATTATAGTGAGTGCTTATGGAAATGCGTTAGGACACGTACAGAACTGTGAAAATACACGACCTTCGAGAGTGCAGGCGGGCTGGTAACCGAAAGCTAACGCCGTTTTCATGTACCTTTCAGTATAGTGCTGATAATTAAAAATCAATTTAAGTAAATATTTAGGGGAAATTCATGCATTTGAAATATTGCGACTTAAACCAATATATGATGAAATCGTCACATTGTAGTTTGAATGATAATGACCCCACGAATCACGCAGGATATAAGTTAGGTATATATTAATTTCCTATAAATGTATATGTCATGTATTGAAATAGGAATGCACTAGTCTAGCTAGTTTACCTGTGTCGCCGGATGCAGGCAACCATCAAAGAAACACTGCAGTGACGACCTGGTTATTCTTCTAGTGTTGCTGCTAATCGTTCTGAAGCAGCTGATGCTAACAAAACTTTTGCATTAATCTTTACTTATATTCATCCTTACATTACATCTCTAGCGCAACAAGCGTGCAAGCGTGAATAGTAGAACTTTTTGCAGCTTTATTCAGACTCGTTCATTTCTTTTAGATCTCGGTAGGTAATTATTACCGGTGATATAAAATGTGGGAAACAGCCGCGGAGTAGAATCCGCCTGTCTTCCTCCGGATGCTCCGTGTTATCTGGCGGGGGCGGGAGTCATCTCGCGTGCTGTAAACCCTTTGTTAGTAAGGCATTCTGGCGCGAATTACTATTCACTCCAGCTGAATGAAAGTGACTTTGGATTCCAGACCGCTGTCCCCTTTAGTCGCGCCAAGGCAAGGGAGGGGGTTCCGCGGCAGCAATGGGAAAACAGATACATGCCATTCCTGTAATGGTCAAATGAACCGGGATTGTATTTTATAAAGAAGAACAAAAATGAGCAGGTCTAACTGCAATTCAACAGAATATATTAACTTACAGTTACGGACAAAGAACTTATTTTCCCGATTTTCCATCGTTTCCCACTTTCTGTTAATGTATATATATGACAGTACATATACAGCCATGTCCAAATATGTATGTATTTACAATCTTTATAGAACGCGTAACCTTCGCAAGATATTAGTAAAAATTATAAGTAAGCTAGAATTATTAATTACAGATTGATAAATTTATAATAAATATATTATTACTTAATTGGAGGGAAAAAATCAGAGTTTTGTACCCTGTTTTTGATAGCGAAGAATGCGCAACCACCACGATTTCATTGGTTAAATGAGAAAGGCCCAGGTGTATTAAAACATATTATAATAATATCGAACAAGAAGAATATTTAGATTATCTGCCTGATTCCTCGGGAAAAAAGAGAAAAAAGATTCGTTTTATAGCATCCCCACTTAGGGCTATACAGTTTGTAGGCGTACTTTAATATCGTTAACATACTATATTAGTAATACGGTTAAGTACGACGAAAAAGTAGAACACCGTTAAACAGCATAAGAACTTTCAAACCACATAGCCTATTATATAAGTATATTCGATCTAATATTTTAATCTTTAGTTTTAAAGAATTCATGGATTTATTGAGTTGCCTACCAGAGTTCCAGAAACACCGAATGGCCTTTAGTAATTCATCAACTTATTCAGCAAAAACATGAATTAGGCATCGAAATAAAAGTGTTGCACTTTTGCCGTGGTTTTTTAGTACGCTCAATACTGTTGCAAAGGGGACTGGATTGGATGTTCTAGATTGCGTCATTTTGAAACTAATGTTGTCATTTCAGGACGTTAGCCTGTCACACTGTTTTGAATCACTTTGGTAATTGAGGTTTGTCGGTGGATTGTTGCCCAGTGTTTCAATCATCACAATAATCATGCACCATTTTCACCCCACAATTACAATGCATATAGATCCACTCGAAACTTACCATGCAGGTAACGATGAGCAATGGCAGCCGCAGCTGTTTATAAACCATGGGTACTCGCTAGACGTCGCACTTCTGCTTTTAGGTCCATTAATCCAACGTATACTTTGCACCCTCTCTATTGTCCCTATTCTTAACTAAGGTAAAATGTAACTTTTTAGACAGTACAATTCCACATGCATAATACCACTGAAACACTGGTACAGTACGAAACACAGAATGAAAACCTCTTTGGCGTTTGCAATTGACGAGGATGCAAAGGGGAGAAAAATAAAATTCAACAACAGCTCAGCTCATTTCCAGTCTTATGTGACAACATTAATAGAACACAAGCAATCAACAGAAATTGTCGCCCTTGATGAAGACGAACTGACGTAATCAAGGCAGTTTCTTGTTGCCGAGCCAGCAAGCCAATCCCAACAACATGAAACTACCTAAACCACGCATCAGCTGTGCCGGGGCTCTTAGTGAGCTCGGAAAGACACGACAGACACTAGAAAGACACTAGCATCAGGTATTAGTGCTTAAATGAACAATTTTTGTGTTAAAAAAAGCAGCCAAGGCGATCAATGATGCGCGAGTATGCCACGACCCTAAGCCGCTTTTGTACCGCATGCGCATTACCGAAAACGAGAGCATAATATGATCTGGTAATATTCTTCAAAACACAATTTGGACCAAAACGTTCGCTGGTGTCCGGACCAATGTACTTCAACCACACGTCAAACAATAAACTTCTCACAATCTCGCAAAACCCCTCAATTTTAGTTTTACACATCAAGTATTAAATAATCAGGGACTGAATATTATTGCTATTTTATTTTTGTTTAGCATCATTCTTTACAGCATTAAGTAAAGCGATAGAATGAGGGAAACAATAATTATCATCATGGAGCAATAATTAACTCTCGTCATTCCATACTGGTCGCAGATATGAAACCGACAATCTCTACCTGAAGAGTACACGCAAGACTCGCGCTATTTTTCGGAAACAAATCATACGAAAGAATCTTCCGGTTCGGTTCAAATAAAACAATTTCGAAATGTAAAATGCTGTGTCCTACCTTGAGGTCGACGAAAGACAAGTCGCATTCTTTTCCTGAGGTGAATTTCTTTTTTATAATTTTCCATTCATTCTTATTCACGCGTGTGTTTTGACTATTCCGACCAAACCGCCACTGTTTCCTTAAAGGAAAAACCTCCGGGCGCGTGACTTCAGCACGTTGCCTCCTTGCCGCCTTTCTGTCTTCACTCTGCAGATTATTCCTGCTCCGCTCACCTTTCAATGCATCTTTATACCAGCAGCACATTATATTTGCAGATCATAAAATCCCCCCCCAGCGCTTTCCAGGACCGTCCTGACATTACAATTTTATGACCTTGACTTACTGTGGTCACCTGGATAATATTTAAATCAACGTTATGGTCTCCCACTTACATTAAAACTGCCATGATCCCTTTCTTTGTCATTCTCTCTTTCCTTGGCGAGAACTAGCATACCAGATTTTCCAGAAAAATATTATTTCTTTGCAAATAAAATTCCCAATCAGATTTTCTCAATTTCCTGTTTTATTTTTGGTCTCACGTAATCCCCATACAAAGAGAAAAAAGATATCCATGCAAACTTTGCTATATACAATAAATATGACAGATAACATAGACAGATCAGGTTAAACAGGCAGACAATACCTTTCAAGAAATCAAACATGCATATAAACATACAAAAGGGTACAATTCAGATGCTCTAAACACTACGGAATATATATATATATATATATATATATAT